>VMOF01000002.1:19948269-19973860 GCA_011764245.1 Trialeurodes vaporariorum | reverse complement strand
AAAAAGAGTTGTGAAAGAGAATCGAAAAAATCGATTCGTCAAGAACTGATTCTTTTGGACAAATTTTTGAATCTATTGTTGGATTTTTCTTGAGACAATCGAATTGATATACACTTAATTATTATGGGCTGTAATCTTCATACTATAGCTTCATGGTCAGGTAAGCCCATGATGCAGTGCAGCGCTTCACCGACAATCGATTTTTTTACATAGACTCAAATGGTAAAAACAATTGTTGCCAAATCTCACGAGTAGCCGCTGGAATAATGTGAGCCGTGGGAGCCACCGAGATCGAGAGCGTTTTGTTGGCGACTATCGCTCACACAGTGGCGTCGCGTGCAATTCGGCAACAATGTATTGTATCCATTTAAACTCATGTAAAATATCGAATTCAGGGGGTTCACAGTGCACAAGGAAAATTCGATATATTTAATGAGTTTAAATGGAGCAGTTGCATTGTTGTCAGATGGCACGCAACGCCACTGCGCTTACAGGCTGCAAAGCTCGCCGCAGTCCTGACTTTAATTTCTACATAAATTTACCAAAAAAAAAAAAAAACCGGATGGAAAACTGAGATATGACAAAATTTTTGACGAAGTCTGCCCTGAGAAACCAAAAAAGTGATTTTTCCCTTTCATAACAATTTGCAGTCGTCCATACCTTGGTAAAAATGACGACTACACGACTATTCCAAAAACGACTATAAACATAGTTGCCTACTATAATCTATATAGTTGGCCAACTATAATCCATAGTTGGCAAACTATGTTTATAGTCGTTTTTGGAACGGTTATAGTCGTCATTTTTACCAGGGTACACATTTATGCCAAATTCTGTGAACCGTGCGAACGGGGGGAAAAAAATACAGCTTTTCATTCGCCCTGAATCAGGGTCGATACGATGCGGATGCGCTTAGATCCAGATTGGCTCGAGCAATCTGAAAACCATTTTCCCTTACAATCTATGTTAAAAATCGATACTATGTCACCTCGCCTCTCCTAGAATTGATTTTTTTACATAGGTTTAAATGGAGAACATACGATATTGTCAAATTTCACGAGCTGCCAATGCACATTGCACAGATCTTCATAATGTGGCACGCCTTGTGAAGAAAAAAGCTGAACGGTGCAGCGCTGCCATTTTGTGTATAGATAATGGCATTTTTCAATTCACCGATGATTCCACCGGTTAAGAAAAGATTACACAGTTCAGTTCAATGTATAATTGAAATTCATGAAAATACTCAGTTCTGTAATCTTTTCTCAATTGGTGGAAATTCCGTTAATTAATAAAAATATCCGCAAGTTTTTTTAAAGTCATCGACGACTCAATACCGGTTGAGAAAAGATTACAGATTAATTTATTTCGTGCTGTACAGTCATACACTGAACTGAACTATGTAATTTTTTCTCAACCGGTGGAATCATCGGTGAGTGGAAACAAGTGATTAATTATACGCAAAACGTCAGCTCTGTTCCAATCATACTAACAGAGAATTGGCGTTGAATCGTAGTCTAGAAAACATATGCAGACAGCGCTCTGCTGATATCGTAACGGATTGAGGTTTGTTTGTGTTGTTTCCCTATAAGGATAACCACACGATAGGAAATGGAAACAGAACATTGTTTTTTAACAATGCGATCATTTTGAAAAATGTGGACTTGGTGGTCTTTGAAGAGACGGAGGACTCAATTTTAACGGACAAAGAATCTGAAGTTCGGGATTTTTATATGAATGAGAAATCCGCACTATTGAAAGCGGCGCGCATAAGCAACACATGGCCGGAGACTGGAGAGTATGGATACCCGCTGTATCGGAAAGTCACAAAATGAGGTGAGTATAGAATGAAATCAGAGAGACAAATGGAAAACGGATGAAGCGAGCAAATTGAGAATAGCTGGGAGCAGGGGTGGATGGTAGACGGTGGATGTTGCCAGAGTTGATATATACAAACAGGTGCTAGCTTTTTACTGAGGATATAGCGCCACGAGCCTCGTCTCACATTGGGCCAGTTCGAGATTTTTTCCGGACATCGCCATTGAAAAATAAACTGTAGGGAACACCCTACGAACACTTTCTCCCTCCATTTTTATCTGGTGGTCCCCCAGATCCCCCTTAAAAATTCTGGGGGGACCCCCAGACCCCCTTTAGCATTCTGGGGGAGATCCCCAGACCCCTTTTAGCATTCTGGGGGAGATCCCCAGACCCCCCTTTAGCATTCTGGGGGAGATCCCCAGACCCCCCTTTACAATATTTAAATTTTTCTATTTTTTGACCCATTTTCCCATTGATTTTAATGGAAACCATTTTTTATCCATAACTAACCTAAACATTAAAATTTTAATAAAACAAAAAAAGTCCGTCCCTCTGGGGAATGTTAAAAGCCACATCTCTACAAAATTTGGATGCATATGAATCAGTAGTTCAAAAGTTACGCTGGGTTTCTTGTTTATGACTACAGACAGACAGACAGACGGACGCCACAGAAATTTTGTGCATTTACTCCTCCCTACCACATATAGTTTAGAAATATTGAAATATCATGGATGGATGTTCTTTAGGATAGTATTAGGCATGATAAGAGCCAAGTATTTTATAATTATCATAATTGACTTAGTCGCAGCGGGCCAAGTATCGAAACAAAATGCATCAAAAATCTCTGCGCCATTGCAATACTTTCTCATTTTTCTAATTCCATTAGAGTGAGAAAGTAAAAAAGATTATCAGAAGAACAACGATACACTGAGAGAATTTTTTTTTTAATCCAAGGTGTATTTCATTTGTTTTAAAGAAACTTCACAGTGAAATATTGACTAAGGGGGAATTCCTTTAACCCAAAGACAACGCGTCTGCTGCTACAAATAAAAGATTTCTTGTTGTGACAGTGATTGTCCTTCCTGCAGCAGAACTTTACTTCTGTCACAAGTAAACGTGTTTCCTTGTTTTTAAAGAAGTGATTTCTCTCAGTAGATGTGAACCGAAGCTTGGAATGGCACTGTTACCAGAATTCTAGTGTTTGTACCAGCGTTTATAAATTCGGAGGAAATTCTGGTACTGTGACCAGTGGCGTCGCGTGCAATTTGGCAACAATGTATTCTATCCATTTAAACTCATGTAAAAGATCGAATTCAGGGGGTGCACAGTGCACAAGGAAAATTCGATATATTTAATGAGTTTACATGGAGCAGTTGCATTGTTGCCAGATGGCACGCGACGCCACTGACTGTGACCATATTCTGATTTAGCAACACCAGCATTGCATGGTAAAAGTACAAAACTCTCCGCGATTTACATATCGTTGTGCTTCTGGTAATATTACTAGAATTTAGGGATTATTTTTTCCACGGACAGTGGCACGGGAAAGTCAGCCCGCATAAAAAATAAAATAATTATGGGTAAATTCACCATCACCATTCTTGTGGTTGATTTTGGTCTCAATCAAGAGGCATGATAAACTTTTCTAAACGTCTGGCATGACACGTTAATTTGATGTCTAGTAAAGTTTACTACACCGTTGGGTTGAGGCCAAAATCGACAACAAATAGTATGTCCATCAATCTTTTTTTGTGCGGGCAGTATCTGGAATTTCGAATTTTTTAAAAAAAAGTATCACTATTACGAAGCATCTGCGGGAATGTATATTTTTGAGAAAATCAATTTGACTGGATCTCTGGTAAACTTTACCTAATTTCGAAAATTATTGCTTTAGTTTTAGTATAAACATGTATAAAGTTACTTTCAGGGTATTGGGGGTTACGATAACCTTTTGGGTTAAACTCCCCATTTTTTCCCTGTGCATTCAACATTGTTTAAGTAACACTTACTGCATCGTTGGGAAAATTTATGATTAAACAGTTTGACAATTTTTTCTCTTTCGAAACACAAACTTGTCTAAACTGTGTTTCATTTTGCAATTAACTTTCGTCTTGTCTTTTTCTACATCAAACACAGGAAAATAAATAGTTCTTTCTTTTCAGCTTTATTTTTCTCTTTTTATATCTTTTCATTTATTTTTATCTCTTTTAATCTCTATTTGTCTTAATTTTTTGGTTTTCCTCTTCGTCTATTAATTAAGAACATTTTTTATTTTCTTACATTTGTACAAGTTTACACACACATGAGCATTTGAAATTTGTTGGTTCATTTATCCATTAAATCATTTATTTAATGCGTCCAATAAAATGCGTATTAAATTGTTGTCTGCGGAAGATTTAGGTTGGGTATAAGAAAATGCTTCTTTTTGTGGTTTGTTGCTTTTGCATTTGATTTTCAATTTTGTTTCTCAATTGTTTGTTTGTTCGTTTAAATATCTATGATTTTTTTTATTTAATAAAACCCCTTTGACTGTCTTCCACTAAACATTATCATCTCGATTTTACAACTTCCGGTTGTTAGATTCCATTAAAAATACCGGAACTTTCCGGGGGATAGGGTGAGGCTGAGAAGGAAGCGAATAAAAAAATATGTTTTTTTTTTCCCGAAAAATGTTTCAACTCGGTTCACCGTGCGTCGAATCTTGAGATTATTCGAGGAAACTGGAGAAAGTATAAACCAAGGACTCAAGAGAAGGGAACCAAAGACCGAAGCACAATTTCATCAAATCGGAACCGAAACGTGCGGAACGGAGACCTATCGTGAATATCGCCTCCGGTACTCACAGAGCTCGAATTTGAATGATGAGCGGACCGATGCGATGCCATGCGACGAAATCGAGGGCGAGCTAATCTGCGCACAAAGGGATGCATGAAAAATAAACTGTAGAAAATACCCTACAAATACTTTCTCACACCATTTTTATCTGGGGAGAGACCCCCCCTCCCCCTGACCCCTCCTTAAGACTTTTGTGGGAGACTTTAGACCTACCTCGATAACTTTGGGAGAGACCCCCCAAAAAAGTAAAATATCGAGAGTGTATTAGTTGAAAGAGTCATTAATATTCTGAAATTGAAATTTACATATCTCGTATCATGTTAAAGGGCTCGATTTGGAAAAATCAGAGCAAATCAGTAGCTTATTGGAGGTGTAAATGCACAAACTTTCTGTGGCATCTATCTATGTCCGTCTGTCGGTCTGTCTGTCTGTCTGTAGCCATAAACCGAAAAATCCAGCATAACTTTTGAACTATTGATCTATGCATCCAAATTTTGCAGAGATGTTGCTTTTAACATTCACCAGAGGGGATTTTTTTTTTTTTTTTTTTACATTTTAATTTTTAGGTTAATTATGGATGATAAATTATGTCCACTAAAATCAATGGGAAAATACGTCAAAAAAGGGAAAAATTTAGATATTCCAAAATTGGATAATTGGATTTGGATAAAAATATCAAAGGGGGGGGGGGTCTGGGGGTCACCCCTAGAATACTAAAGGGGGTCTGAGTCTGGGGTTCTCCGACAGAAGTAGGGGAAAAATGCGTCCTTAGGAGAAAGGGCAGCCTCCTGACAGAATATTACAGGGGGTATGGGGCCTCCCCAGATTAAATTTGATGTGAGAAATTGTTCGTAGGGTATTCTCTAAAGTTTATTTTACATTGTACACTGAAAAAAATAAGCTAAATTTAACTAATTTCTACTGAAAAGTATGGACACCACTTAAAACTGTTAGTTTGACTATTTGAATTAGTAAAATTAAAGTCTCAATAAATTAAAGGGTTGGCTAATTCAAATAGTCAAACTAACAGGGTTAAGTGGGTCCAATATTTCAGTAAAATTAGTTATATTAGTTTAAATTTTTTTCAGTGTATTTAAACATACGTTTAGATGTGACGTAGTTGGATTTAGCTTTTTTCTCTCCTTACCCTCTTTACCTAGTTTTGGTTCCGCATTTGCATCCGAAATACTCCGAAAAGCCAGTTCTGAGCCTCTGTTTGTCTTCGGTTAATCTCCGAATTTGAAGCGAGAAGATCGTGACTCGACTGTGTCGGACAGCACTTTCAAAGTCACGTTTGAAAATATTCTCTTTTCTTCGCTCAACCGAACGCGACTTTTCCAAAGTAAACTTGTAGCAATTTTCAAAACGACAATCTCATTCAATGTGCAACGTAGTGCATAGTGAATTATTTACTCTCTCCCTTTTTCTCTCTCTCTTTCTCTCCTCTCTTTCTCTCTCTTTCTCTCTCTCTCTCTCTTCTCTCTCTCTCTCTCTCTCTCTCTCTCTCTCTCTCTCACACAAACACTCTCTTGCTTTCACAACAAAAGAAAGCTGACTTATGAAATACTCTACCCACTTCTATAACTCGTGATGTATTCAGATTCAATCGCGTTGTTTTGTCCACACGACATTTTTATTTCCTCGCTTTATTGATAAATTAAATTTATTTATTTTTCTATTCATTTATACAGTCCAAAAATAAAGGGAACAAGTATCTCTTTTCCACAAATCTTACACGGAAAAAATTTGGTTGCCAAAATACCACTGCCGTTAGGTTTGGCGACGGCTGCGTTTTTACTTGCCGCGCATTGAATTGTTTCACAGGCCGCGGTATATAGGTTTTTTGCAGATCCCCGTCAGCGGAGGGTTTCTGTGAGGCCCAGATAATAGATCTGCTTTTCTTCATAGTCGTGCTAGGTATTTCGCAGGGACGCTAGGTATCTCGTCGGCAGTAGCGACTCGTGCAATTCGGCAACCATGCAAAGTTTCCATTTAATCCTATGCAAAAGTATCGATATCTTGGGGGTGCAATTGCACTTCCTGAAGATCGATTGTTTTACATAGGTTTAAATGGAGAGATGACATTGTTGCCAGATTGCACGTGCCGCCACTGCTCGTCGGCAGCTGCAGGTTTTTCACAAGTTCCCGGAAGATATTTCACTGGACCCGGTAGGTTTTTCTTGCACCAGAACCGTGTGAAAATCTTACCATACGGAGTTGAGAAAAACCTATCGGAAAAAAACCTCCCGGGGCCGCGCGAAAAAACTTATACCTGCCGGTGTACTTGTAACTTGGTTCTGTTAGGTAATGCATTTTTAGATATCATGGAGTGGATACAAATTAAAAAACCCAGTTAAAATGAATTACTGATGCCGAATTTTTAGTTTCTGTGTATATCACCTCTTCTACTTGAAATAGTATTTTTTTATGGTTTCCATGTTGTGAGAGACACACATTTTGATTTTGACCGTAACCCGTGGCTCTGGATTCGAAGGTAAGGCTAAGTTTCTTGCTGTCTCTGGAATTGAAAACTCATGTACTCATGATATGCGTGTGTGTAGTTCGATCGGCACGCTACACTTAAAAAAGTCGAAAAATAAATTTTAACCTAAGACGGTCCCTATAACGTGGAGCAATTTAAATGGTTAAAAAGTAACCCCTGATCGCGAATTGTCACCATATGACTGTAAATATAAACCGGGAGAATGTAAAGAATACCAAAATCCGTGTCGTTATTCAACAATATCGTGCTGTAAGTATTAACCATTCAAATTGTTAAATAATATAGGAACCGTCTGTAAGGGTGACATTTACCCATCCACTTTTTATGGGGTACCTCCTGTGCGAAGAGCTACGGTCTAAGATCGAAAAAAGTGCATGGCAAAAAATCAGTGATAAAAGTAATCAAAAATCATTGTTTTTGACCATTTAAGCAGCGGTGGCTCGTGCAATTTGGCAACAATGTTTTCCCTCCATTTGATTCCATGCAAAATAATCGATTCGATAGTGAAGCAGCGCTTCACCTGCAATCGATTGTTTTTCATAGATTCAAATGCAGGGAAACCATTGCTGCCAAATTGCACGAGCCGCCACTGCATTTAAGCTTTATCTTTTATTCCAGAGATATTTTTAGGTATAAATTACTTGTTTAATTCCTTAAGGACTAAGCCCGAGTACACGGAAAAAAACTACGGTAAAAATAACCATACGGATACCTGATTTTGGCACCTGCTAGATGTTATGGTAATGTTAACCAGAAGTATACTATGTTTTGACTAGGGACTAGGTGATGTTACCTGATTGCATGTCGAATTTACTCAAAGTATCGGTAAATGTACCATACTTCTGGTCAAGTTTACCCTAACATCTAGCAGGTGCCAAAATCAGGTATCCGTATGGTTATTTTCACTAATCTGTTTTTTTCCGTGTATACTCGTTTTTCTCCTCTAGTCTATTTCACATTGATTCAGTCTTCATTCTAAATACACGCAAATATAGATGAAAACACTACAAGATAAGGTCTTGTTGGGAGTTTTCAATTCGTAGGATAGGCAATTCCAACTCCCCCGAGTACGAACAGTTAACTATCTTCCCTGTATAAACGGAGGAGCACGGAAAAAAAAGATTAGTGAAAATAACCATACGGATACCTGAATTTGGCACCTGCTAGATGTTATGGTAAACTTGACCAGAAGTATGGTACATTTATCGATAATTTGAGTAAATTCGACATGCAGTCAAGTAACATCACCTAGTACCGAGTCAAAACAGAGTATACTTCTGGTTAACATTACCATAACATCTAACAGGTGCCAAAATCAGGCATCCGTATGGTTATTTTCACCGTAGTTTTTTTCCGTGAGTGATGTTCTCTTGAACTAACCTGGTCCTCAAAAGGTTAAAAGTGTTCTCAGTGATTAAAATTGGTATTGAAAGATTGGTATTGGTTTTTTTTGATAAGAATATTTACTTTCAGACTTTCGGCCGCTTTTTTAAAGTCCACTTTTTTACAATCTCAGACCATAGTGCGAGGAGCAGGTAACTGCGGTGGCTCGTGGATGGATGGTTGCGAATAATCGCGAATAACTCGGCAGCGTCTTTTTAATTCCTCCTTTTTCATATCTTTCTCTCTTCTTCACCCTCTTCCTCTCGCTGTCACAGGAGCCGAGACCGTGGATAGTGTATGGGTATTGGGTATGGCGAATGGCGCAGTGTCGGCAATGAGACGTTCTTACCCCTCTATGTTCCCCTCCCCTTCCGGGCAACTCAACCCCCCCCCCCCCCCTCCCCCACAACCCGGACTCTTATCTACCCTTGCGTCACGCTCCTACTGTCTCATGCCTCCTCCGTTTCCTCTTGAGTAAAATTAAGAATTATTAGAGCGAATTAATATTCATCCTTTCAGCTTGATTTGCTAATCGTGTTGCCAACTCGCGAATTATTTTCTTTCTCTCTTTCTGCACTGATGTTTGTGGGCAAGAAGTAAGCATCAAAAACGACATCAAGTGTACCCGACATTCAGCATCCATCAGTGTTAGTTGTACTAATTTTTAGTGTTTTAGAATAATTCTGCGCCTACAATTTCACTTCATCATCGCTATCATAAGTATTTTGAGAGCTGATTTCAAAAATGTTATCAGTTTTCATTAAACTGGCCTAGATTTTACGTAAATTCGAAATTACGTCTTCTTGGCGAAAAATTCGAAATTCTGGAAAAAGTATGAGTTTTGAGTAAGAACTAAGGCCGAAAAAATCAGCGGGTCTAATTACATAGATTATCTCGCGAGAGGGGTACGTGAGAAAGAGGTATCTTATGATGAGAAAACCTGGTTTTACGTTCATAACAGCCGGACACACTAAGTCGTTAAGGCATAAAAATCGTGGGCAAGAGTTTTTTTTTTTTTTTTTTTTTTTTTTTTTTTTTTTTTTAAACCCAATGTTAGGTTAGGTTTTTATTTATTTTTTTTAATCCAAATCGGATGTAAATCACTACTCTGATGACTAATTACTCTGTGAATCATCCTTTTCAGAATAGAAGAGTCACGAAATTAAGAAAAGGGTCTCCCAACAATATTGCTGCCTCATGGCATGCACCATACAGTCGCGCAAATAAAAACGTTTATTGACTTTAAGAGTGGATTTCGGAAGTCTTCAGTGCTGCCATCGTTATTTTTGGAGGTGTTCACTCATGAATCGACTATTTGATCGGTTAGAGCAAAAGTGTGTAACAGCCCCATTTGGGATAGCTTTCATTCAGTGGCGTAGCGTGCAATTTGGCAACGTTTCAGTTCGTCCATTTAAACCCATGAAAAAGATCGAACTATTGGGTGTTTGGTGAAAACCTTCGCATTCGACCTTTTACATAGGTTTAAATGGATACAGTGCAGCGTCGTCAAATTACACGCTACGCCACTGCTTTCATTGTGAATAACGTAGTTGGAATAGTGTGTGGTAGATCGAGTTACGAATGCGAATATACTCGGGCTTGGTATTGAAAGGGTTAAGTCCTGAAAAGTCCCTCTTTTTTTATATAGCTCGTTGTTTACAACAGACCTGTATTTCTAATTATAAGTAAATCTGGAAACGATATGACAAAGAGATATATAGATATATGAGCACGGACAAGGACGTCGAGAGCACGCTCTCAATCAAATCGGAACTAATTAATCTGATTGTGAGTTACGAATCCAATCGCTCGAATCTAATAAACGCTCATAGTCGATGAGTCGAGAGTCATATCAAGAGCCATGCAGTGAGGAGTCCGGAGGCAGCAATTCCACTGCGTTTCCTATCCTGATGGAAGACAAGGGATTACTAGGAACCAGGGCTGCGGTTTTGCGTATAATCAATGCTATTTTTCGATTCACCGATGATTCCCGGTTGAGAAAAAATTACACAGGACAGTTCATGAATCTGAAGCACGAAAATCTCTGATTAATTTAACTTTCCTTAACGGTGGGAAAAACCCTTAAGTTTAAAATTTTTCCGCAAGTTTTTAAAAGTAAACGACGACTCCACCGGTTTGGGAAAAGATTAAATGCAGTTTTTAGTATTACGAACCGAAATGAACTGTGTAATCTTTCTTCAACCGGTGGAATCATCGGTGAATAGAAAAATAGCATTGATTATACGCAAAACGGCAGCCCTGCTAGGAACAGACCACGGGTGCCGTTACTAACGAGATCCAAGCGCGTGGGTCGTGACACGCTTTCAGAGCCGCCGTGATTTGTTCTTTTCAGTGGCGTCGCGTGCAATTTGGCAACAACGTATTCTATCCATTTAAACTCATGTAAAATATCGAATTCAGGGGGTGCACACTGCACAGTGCACAAGGAAAATTCGATATATTTAATGAGTTAAAGGAGCAGTTGCATTGTTGCCAGATGGCACGCGACGCCACTGGTTCTTTTGCAAACTTTTGCTAAAGCAATATGGAGCAGAAACTCTTATGAACTTTAATCCAAAAACAACCGATGGACACAAAGAACCTTCAAATAAAGCCCCCGTGTATGAAAGATGCCATGGTCATATTAACTAGAGTCCCTATTTACTATGAGAGTTGCGCCAAGATTTTCAAAAAGAAGAAGAAGAAGCGAATCAATGGAGCCCCCAAGAGGCAAAATGCAAATGGCGGTTGGTCGTTTGTCTCTGCGCTGTTGCCGCGATTTCGTTGCTTCTAATAGAGTTTAGGTTCTGATTCTTGCCAATAACGGTCGTTATTGAAAGAGATAATGTTCTCCGCAATAAAATTTAAGCATTGGAAAAATCAACAATAATTACCACGGTCACTGGTACAGTAAATTTATGATAAAAGCAAGTGCGTGAAAAGTAAACAAACCCTCCGCCATTTGCATTTGCCTCTTGAGGCTTTCTTGACAGCCTAAATCTGAGAGCCAATCAGAAATGGATTCAGCAACGGCGCAACTCTCATAGTATATAGGGATTCTAATATTAACAAGTAAAGAAGAAGAAATAAGCCACGGATACGATCTTATACATAAAGTTTGGCAAACAGGTGTCTACGTCATTGACGGAGCCCTCATCGCGAGCGGGGGGCGGGGTTACGAACTGAGGATTTTCGCCGCCCCCCTCCCACACAATCTGGTGACTCTTATATTCATTTTCCTCTCTTTCTTTCCCCTTATTCCTTCCCCTTTGTTTCTCTCTTTGATGACCGAATGAGAGGAAAATGGCGGAGGTCGCCTCCTTATAGCTCCCTTGTATCATGGGAGATTCCTGTCTATATTCTGTCACTTACTCTACGGAAACACAGAGAACAAAAAAAAAATCCAAAACCCTCTGGGTTTAAAAAAAAAAAAGCCGGTCTAGTTTAAAAGAACTTTTTCTTAGGGATTGATACAAAAAAAAAAAAAAATGCTAATGATATGTGCTGCGATCAAGTCTCAGGTTCTGTTTCATCTTTCTTCAAGGTTTCTTGTGACCACAGGTGTCATTTTGGGCTTTACATTGCGTTTTACCGTCCAAACATTGAAGATCGGTCGTGTGTGTGTGTGTGTGTGTGGGGGGGAGGGGGTCTGCCAATATTAATCGCTGAAATACGTTTGATATCCGATGCGATCAAGTCCCAAGTGCACTCTCTTCCTACACTTTAATCTAAGGTGCCCTTTAATAATGGGGGGAAAAAAAACTTGAGCCGGCAATTTTGTTGCTCCTATTCCTTTGCTGATACCAGCGCTGATCTACGGAGGTCTGTTAAACTGCTTCTTCTCGATGCAAATTAAGTCAAAGTGATTCAAGTGAATGCTAAGTATGATCGTTGACCATATAACATTTTTCTGTTCACGAGAGAAGTAGGACCATTTAGGGTATCAAAATGTTCATTTTTGCCTTTTTTGGTTCAAGGTGCTCTTAATTAAGTTTATTACAAGAATTTATAGTGCTCAAGGATATTCATTGTACCATTTGAGTCATAACCGTGATGTTTAAATGGTCCATAACCAATACTCCAGTAAGCGTCACTCCGATATAGCCATACATCCATACTACATGAAGAATTGGTTGTGGACCAGTATGGACCATTTATACTGGGGATAGCATATCCCTTGTTCATCAACGGTTTAGTATAGGTAGGCCATCTTCCACTCGTTTTCTTTAAAGCCATAATATGTTACAGTGATTACAAATTGTAGAGTAGACTGGTAAAATCTTTGTCCACCTTTTCATTTAATGAATCACGGGTCGACGATACGATGTGAAATTGAAACGGGATAGACGAAGGAAGCAAAAAAATTGCCGGCTCAAGTTTTTTTTCCCCCCCATTATTAAAGGGCACCTTAGATTAAAGTGTAGGAAGAGAGTGCACTTGGGACTTGATCGCATCGGATATCAAACGTATTTCAGCGATTAATATTGGCAGACCCCCTCCCCCCCACACACACACACACACACGACCGATCTTCAATGTTTGGACGGTAAAACGCAATGTAAAGCCCAAAATGATACCTGTGGTCACAAGAAACCTTGAAGAAAGATGAAACAGAACCTGAGACTTGATCGCAGCACATATCATTAGCATTTTTTTTTTTTTTTTTTTTTTTTTTTTTTTTTTAAATCAGATTTAGGAGCAGATTTTTGTTTTTTAGTTTTTTTAGTTTTTTTTTTTTGTATCAATCCCTAAGAAAAAGTTCTTTTAAACTAGACCGGCTTTTTTTTTTTTAAACCCAGAGGGTTTTGGATTTTTTTTTGTGACATATCAAGCTGATTTTGTAGTCAAAGGTTTTTTTTGTTTTGTTTTTTTGTTTTTTTTCATGGCACTCTTTGAGCAACGACAGAGTCAGAGGCGGCGCGTGCAACTTGGCATCGATGCATTTCCTTCATTTAACCCCTTGTGAAATATTGATTTGAGAGAGAGCGCTGTGCAGCCCCTATATTTCTACCCTTTTCATGACTTTAAAGGGAGTGAATGAAGTGTTGCCAGATTGCAAAAGCCGCCTCTGAAGTGAGCGCAAAGTGACTGATTTCTGCTCTTAGAAAACCGCTAGTTTCAGTACTGCTGGTCTAATCTCATAATTCCCAGAGAGAAACCAATGAATATGATAATAATTTACGATGCCTCATTATGAGAAGGAAATAAAATATAGGTATGCTGAATGTGAAAGTAAAGGTATGCAGAAACAGAAACCAATGTGTTCAGTGCTCTAATAGATTCTTTTTTCACGTGCTTTCAATTAGCAGTGTTCTCCTTTGAGGGCAGCCTCCTGCATTTGCATACATGGGCGGCGCGTGGGGTCAAAAAGTGGGGGGGCTAAAAATCAACAGCTTTTTTTTTCTTTCTTTCTTCTTTCTTTTTCCTTCTTTCTCCTAAAAATAAACGAAAATTACTACTGCTTTCTTTTTTCTTTCTTTCTTCACCTTTTTCAAAATAAAGTTTGACGCAGGCGGGTGGGGGATAAATAACCATTTTTTCTTTTGGAACAATTGTAATTTTGACTTGAAAGGGGCTAAAATTTAAAAATACTGAAACTTTGGTCTAAATAGACACACTTGAAACAATTTGGTTAGGGAAATTTTTGAAGAATATAAACAAAAGGTGACAGTCTCGTTTCCTTAGTAACTTCTGAATGAAGCAGACGGATGGCGATGAGAAATTGATAACGTTTTGTCATTCTTCTTTTCCCCTTTTTCTTTCTTTTTCCTTTTTTCCTTTTTTTTCTTTTTTTCTCGTTCAAAAATGTTTTAGCCCCTCGTTCCCAAAAAAGTGGGGGGGCTATAGCCCCAATAGCCCCTTATACGCGCCGCCTATGTTTGCATAGTAGTTGGACCTTATCTTTGCCGTTTATTCGCTGTGCGTATTTTGAAGATGACAATAGCTCGAATGTAAATTTATTTATTTATTATTATTGTATTATGAATATGCAACAAATTACGAATGAGTGACAAAGTAATCATCCCTCTACACAGCAATGTCAGTTCAACCCTTTCTTTCTTTCTAGGGTACTCTGTCCTGGTTATGTCTGTCCATTGAATTTTCCAAATTCTTCGGGGGGGGGAGGGGGGTCCCGGTCTGCCCCTTTTCTGCCAGCGCGCATGCAAAATAAAATGTATTGATAGGTAAGAAAATAAACAAACCATTAGATTGATTCTAGCTTGCTTGCCCTCGTTTGTTTCAACCTCACATCCAAAATTATGATTAATTCAGAGGAAATTTGTTTAAACAAAAAAGCAAGTGTTTCAGAGTGGTTATCTGGACACATAATTCTAGTACAACTGTCCAGGTGAGTAAATTTCGCTTGTTTCTGTCATGTGTCCGTTTCTTAATGGCGTAAAATCCTTGAAGAAACAGTTACACAGAATTCTGTGCCTACAGAGCCACTCTGAAACACTAGCACTTTCGTTTAAAACCAATTTCAGGTGCATCTGTTTTTTTGTTTTGTTTTTTTTTTAGCTTCTTATGTTAAAAAAAAACGAGGCAAACAAACTTGCCCGTATGAAATTTTCATCAATAAAATCATGGCTGCCTCCCACGGGTGTGCCGAGGTTTCCGGAGGGGGGAGACAAGATTGCAATTTGACCGCCCTTCAAAATTATGAAATTGAATATTTTTTTTCGCTTGTAAGTACCCACTGATTTTGCTGCCTTTGGGAAGTACATTGCTAGAAATAACCCTTTTTTTTCATTTTTTTTTACTTGTTCACCCTAATTTTGCCGCCCGAAGAAAGGGAACACCCCCCCCCCCTTGGCGCACCTCTGCAATGCCCCCGTGGTGCCTCAAAAGTACGTCCTGAAATACCTCACAATACCATAATTTTGTGATTTGTGAGGCAGGCAAAATGGACAACAGCTAAAAACTCCAAAAGTGTGAATCTTATAGAGTCACTGTAGAAGCGTGTGATTTGTGGCTCACTCTATGAGCCAGATCGTGAACTTATATCAAGTCACGTGCCAATATTCAAAAGCAACAACAACATTATTATTTTTATTATGATTATAAACAAAATTTTAGAGGCTGGCATAATAATGGCTCACACAGTCCAAACAATAATGGTGTGCTGTATTATTACTATTGTATTTTATTTAAAGATAAATAGGTACTTATTAATAAGAGTGCATTTGAGTCCCGCACGAATCACAGGTTCATCGAAAGTCTAAAATGATTGTGTGAAGTCCTATCATTTCTATGCCAAAATTGCTAGCCTGATTGAGTTATCCTCCAAGTTTAAGGTCATTGTTTTGCGTAAATAGGTACTTGATTCACTTTCATCTCTTGTTGCACTCCGATTAGAGTAGAGGATACTGTGTACTTACAATCACAGCAGACTCCGTCTCTCCATGCGTAGTGAATAGATTGCAGTTGGAGAGAAAACAAATACTTGTCTTTTTGGTTTGCTAGTGTAACAAACAACTAATGTTCTCTTTTGAAACCTGATTTGCAGTAAAATGTGGTTTTGATTCCAAGACTGTGGTTTTGATTTGTGAAACTCAGTTTTAAAGTTAATTCATCGATGAGACTCAGAACAGCGGAAACTACTTTTTGGAAATGCAAACTTTTACTGTTGGTAGGTATGAGCCTTGTGGTAAATTTTAACTTTCTTATTGTTGTACTTGAACTTCCTAATTGCCTGTAGGTACGCAATGCTATTCTAAAGAGTACAGACACAGTGCGACAAGCACTCAACACAGAATGGAAAGTCTTTGTTTGTAGCTAACTTATTTCACTACGCCGTGTCAGGTGAAAAGGCATTTTAGCATTGTTACTGGCAAGATTAGTAGATGAAGGGTCCACTGGCTTTGAAAGCCATTCATCTAAACTTAATAACAGTGAGAATGGGTCCATAGCCACTGACATTATTTCAACTACGCCTGACAAAAAATCTGCGCATGAAATTCATGAGTAATATCTGCGCAATTCAATTTCCACGCAGCTTGAGTTTGATTTTTAGTGGAATGCAAGCCTTGACCCACTCTTGAGGCTAAGGCAACCTTTTCCAGTCCAGCATAAAATAACTTTATCACCAATGAAGAAACTGGCATGAGAAATTGGTGTTGCTGGTTGCTGAGCACAATGTGTGTGCAAACCGCAAACAATACCTCTGTAGCTTTTTGGATTGATTACACTCCAAATCAGGTTTCAAAAGTGAGCAATTTTTTATCAGTACTTATTCACCACAGGGTACATACCTATCAACAGTTAAAGTTTACAATTCCAAAAAATAGTTTCCACTGTTCTGAGTTCCATCAATGAATTAACGTTAAAACTGAGGTTGCATATGATGGTCTGAGACTCAAAACCACCATTTACTGCAAATCAAGTTTCAAAGTAGAACATAAGTTGGCTGTTTCACTCGAGCATCAAGAGATAAATACCTACATTCTTGCTCTCCAACTGTAATTTGTACTTTTTACTAAAGTTGTTGCATGCCCAGAAATGTCAACATTTAGATCAGATTGATGACTTATCGCAGTAATTGACGCTGTAAGCTAGATACAGCTTGAACACATCTACTGCTTCATGAAAATAACGAGTTGCATCTTGCAAAGGAACAACTATAAGTAAATTTTAAATCACTACAAGATGCTCACCATACCCGCACTGGGAGTTTGCAAATTTCCGAAAAAAGTTTCCGCAGCTCTGAGTTCCATCGATGATTTAGCTTTGGAACTGAGTTCCGCAAATGATAGTCTATAAATCAAAACCACCATTTACTGCAAATCAGGTTTCAAAATAGGACACTAGCTGGATGTTACACCAGCAAACCAAGAGCTATGTACTTGCCTACATGTTTCCACTCAAACTGGAATGTGTACACTACCGGTGTGGAGACAGAGTACACTGTGATTGTACGTGGTTTTTTTCCGCAATCATTGAAGTGTAACAAGGAATTGAAGTAAATCAAAGTACCTACACAACACAGGGACATGAGAGATAACTCAATCAGGCTAGAAATTCTGGCGCAGAAATGATGGGACTCGTAGGCTACGTGGGGGTGGGACTGCACTGAATTATCTTAGATTTCAGATAAGCCTATATGATTCAGGTGGGACTCGGATGAACTGATGAAATAGTACCCCACTCTCACACACCATCAAATTGGCACAAGAAAATGACAAAAGCAAGAGAACAAGTTTAAAATGCAAATCAACTGGAAACAACTACTATTAACTTTTGCCCCCTCTAGGGTGATGAATTGGGTTAGGTCTTGAGCTTCGAACTCGAATTTCACGGCTTGAAACTGAAAGTACCGTCATCACAGAAATAACACTATTGAAGAATTTCGTGCTACTGTTTTAGCCATTTAAGTTACTTCGGCCCGTTCGACAGTCATTAATTGTTAAAACTCGAACGAAAACCGTGGGTCAAATGTCAGAATAAAGATAGCCGGGTTGTTGATGTTATGCAGTGATTGCAGTGTTACGTGATTTGATTTGTCCCTGGTGTCAAGCGGTGATGGTGTGGACTTGTTTCAGGCTTCGGTCTGTGGCAACACTGAAGGGTGGTCTGATTGGCCCATGCTTATTTTCGAGTTTATTTCCTTACAAGTGAATGAAATAAGTTAAACTCTTCGGAAGTATCATCTCCCAGTCATTCTGAATCTATCAATATATGGTTATCTAGGGTTTTGTGTAGGCGTTTACTCTGTGGAGTGACTTATTGAATAATTGGTTTTGGCGGTCGATTCAAAATTGAACCGTAAAAAAGACGGTTTTCTAAAGATTTATTTTTGCTTGAACCATGAATCAAAAATCAATTCATACCATCTGATAGATCTTTTTGGGCCCGTTCTGGCCATATAGGGGGTTATGGGGTTTTGAGCGACGGTATAAGCGGTATTTAACCGAACATGCGAGAAATCCTGCTCAGAGCCTTTTTCGCGATGTTCGTAAAAAATATAAGTGGTCCCGCTAGCCAACTGCTTCTGGGGTTTTAAACTTGACCGGGGTGGCTATCGCCACTTATAATATGTCTCAATTCAGCTAGGAATCTCCCATGATACCTGCACCTGCGTTTCACCGCCATTAAGCCCGATTCTGAGAGTGAATTTAGTGATTTTTTAGTGTACTCATCGTCATTTTTACAGGTTTTTATGCAAGAATCAACTCTTCAATTCCCTATAGCGAAAGTTTGCAAGAGCCCCAGCCTGATTTCATTCGTCTTCGGCAAAATAGCCCCATTTGGCAACATTGATATCTTCTCACGTTTTTGTTTCCTCCGTTTTCACTTCCGTTCGTCGGGCAAGCTGGACATCTCGTATGCAAAAAGGATGTCTTTTCCGCGAAGAGTGACCCTTTCTACTGCATGATCGACCACTGCTCACTGCATCACTACTGTAACCATTAACCAAGTATGAACTAGCCGCTCACGCTCACGTCTGTCCCATTCCGTCCCGTCCCGTCCCCGTCCCCGTCCCCGTCCCCGTCCCCGTCCCGTCCCGTCCCGTCCCGTCCCGTCCCCGTCCCCGTCCCCGTCCCGTACCGTCCCCGTCCCCGTCCCGTACCGTCCCCGTCCCCGTCCCGTCCCCGTCCCGTCCTCGTCCCGTCCCCGTCCCGCCCCGCACATCCAAATCTGCCCTCCGAACACCACAGTTTACGGTAGTGTGAAGCCACTCGCCAATTTCAAAGAAGGGTCTCTCACTTTTAATGTCTTCCCATCAATTATCGCTGTGGTTTAAAAGACGCGGTGAGAGTTGGCGCAAAATATTCTGGTTGTGACAGCCCGCATGCATATATATACCATACTCAGTGCGCATTGTCCTCACTGAGCAGAGTGCATAGCAGAAAAAAAGTGGACGTTTGATATTAACCCTAGAACGACCAAGGTAAATTTTGTTCACACATAAGACCAAGCCCCGGCAAAAAGTGCCTGGGTTGAAATAAGCCTCATTTAGGCCAGTTTATAGGGTCAATATCGCAATATTAAAAAAAAAAAAAAAAAAAAAAAAAAAAAAGTTTATTGAGAAATAAAAGATTAAATATATGGAAAGAATACAACAAACTGTATGCTGTTTATACAATTTCGTAAGAGTGAGAACAAATTTTTCTTTGATGCTGAAATAAAAATAGTATTTTGCGATAAATTCGTCCATAATGGGGCAGTTGCAAGGGTCTGGAATGTTCAGTTTTTTATAAAGAAAATGAAAGTACTTGATGAGCTGAGAACAAAGATGCCTTTGGTTTCTAATTAAGTCCCATTGTTCCGGAGATGAGATTTTGGCCCAAAATACATTGTTTTAAATGGGAATTCCGCGTAGTGACGTCACTACACCCACGATTTTTTGCAACTTTACACGATTGTACCTCCAAAACCGAGACACTTAGAAAAAAACTAAAGGCACCATTGTTTTCAGCTTCTCAAGTACTATCATTTTCTTTATAAAAAACACACAATTTTAGACCCTTGCAACTGCCCCATTGCGGAGTGTAAAAAAAAAAAAAAATGAGAGCAATATACCTCTGTCGGGTTTACTTTTAATGTTTCTTTGCACTTAGAATCCAAAAATGGCCAAAAAGTGCGATTTAGGGAGTGATTTTTAGGAAAGTCCATCCCAGAAAAAAGGTTACAAGTACGACCAATGTCAACTTTGAGTTGAAATTGACGGGAATAATATTTTTTCCTTCTTCAAATTTTGCGTTGGATCATTATGTCTTATCTTATAACTGATAGTTAGCTGGAAGGACAGCCCCTAAATAGTAAAAAGCACTACTTCTTGACCCATTTTCAAGTTTTTGTCTACAGAACCATAAAGAACGCATATAATTACCCTCGGAAATCAATTTTCATCCATTTTTATTGTTCCGTAGCTAGAATCGAAGAAAATCCACTTAAAAAAAAAAAAAAAAAAAAAAAAAAAAAAAAAAAAAAAAAAAAAAAAAAAAAAAAACTTGGGGGGGGAGCTCTGGCTGGGGGGGGGGGCATTTTTGGACTCTTGTGTGTAGCAAAAAGAAGGTTTAATTTTGACCCCCAAAAATACGTGCAATAAATATGTATGTACTATGAATGTAGGGACACCCTGCGTATAGTGACGAATTTGAAGATGTTCAAATCAAAAACATTACTCTCATTAAAAGAGAGCGAAGACAAAGTTTTTTTTTTTTTTTTTTTTTTTTTTTTTAATTGGAAGAAACGAAACAAAAGGGAGGGAATCTTGTCAGTTCAAAATGACGCGACGCTCAGCTCACCCACAATAATATTTGGAGTAAAGAAGTGAATAAAAATGTACTTTTGCATCAAATACGGAAAAATCTCCTTCAAAACGGCGAATAGGCAAAACCGTGACTTGAATGACGGAATAGTTATCTACTCGCGGATGTCGACTGAGTTACGGCGCGTTATTCTTCTACGTAGAACACACGGTTCGTTTCCGACTAGGCTTTTGGTTTATGAAGTTTGGTGAGCTGTCCTGTCATTAGTCGTTGACGTGCATATCTACGCGCGGAAGGCGAATAAGTTAATTAATTCATACACAATATACGTGTTGAAAAAGCGTGCTATAAATAGTTCAATCAGTTTTGTGCATTGTATCGCGCATATAATTTAAAACTATAAATGCTTCTTTTCACCAGAAAAGTCTTATGTATGAAATTCAAAGCGCGTCATTAAAATGAATGTAAATATTTTTGGCCACGTTACTCTGCAATGTTTAGAAATTACGTTCTCGAATAAATCTTTATAATTATCTGGAGCAAAATCAAAATTTCACTCTTATTAATTTTTGCTCATTTTTGTTTGAATAACAATTTGATTGTAATCTTTGGATTCGTTTTGGTTTTTTGTTATTTTAATTTGATAATTTCTTTCTTTCTTTTTTTCTCTAAAAATATCTAGACTTACAATTTCTAGAATCCACGGCAAACTTGGCCGGTTCAAAATTAGCTCACTATGAATTACTTAAAAGAAGAAACTATATTCGAACAAATCATAGACTTCGAGTTTAAAAAATAATTGCCGAAAGTTGACTCAGCAAGAGTCGTGTCACGGCACGTCGACGCGACGCGACGTGGTTTAGCATAAAGGGGCTAAAGCATAAGCTAAGCGGAAGGGGGAAAACTGATTTAGCTTACTTTTTGAGTTCTTCTATACATATTGCGCTGAATTCAAAAGTATTTTGGTAAAAAAGGAGGGCATAAATTCAGTTAAAAGTATGCAGTTATTGAGGATTTTAATGAGAAATCAATGCAGTTTTGATTACTTCTTTGAAAGGTTGTCAAAGTTGGCTTCATATACACGTCTTTATTTGTTACCTTCTGCCAAATTCATACATATGAAAAATATTGAGGAAAACTCAAAGAAAAGTAAGGAAAACGAACAGCTATCTTTAATAAACTGAAAAAACCAAAGGTGCGGCTTTTGAAAAGGGGCTTTTGGATGGAGGGGGACTTCAAGCCTCTCTAATAATCTAAAGGAAGAGACTGAAAATGTGTATAGTGTAGTAAAAAGCAAGACTTTAGTAACCCTACTACCATATACTTCCGGTATGAACGCCAATTTGAAACACAGGCACACACGATGAGTACACGTTTTAAGCCCTCAATCGACTGAAAATAAAAGAAAGAGGTCATGGCTTTCAAGGTCTCCCAACTTTGACCCCCAAAAACCGCTCATGGGAAGTACCTCCGTGAATGACCGTAAACACTTCGATAATATACTTTTTTTTCCGGGCAATTTTATTTGAGGGGCAGTATTCTCAGGTGTACATGTTTTGCTAACGCAGAGCTTAGACTCAATGACACGGATCATATACTTAAAATTAATGATAAAGAACCAAACATGTGTTACTTATATGTATACATAGGTTCGATGCGCCGGGGAATTTGAGGAGAGGATAAATAACGGGAGGAATATGAAATAAGCACGTGCGATCGTGCGAGCTGCTTGCCAACGTCATCGGCATGCCAGACTCAGAGCGAGCTTTGAATGGGGGAGGATTTATTGACTGGAAATATAAATATATACATCTATATATGGTGAACTAAGAGGGAACAATAGATGAGTCCTCACCTTATAAATTCCGAACAATAACGTTATGCTCAACACTATCATGAACAGCTGAGTCCCAACTATCGCCATATAGGCTATTTGTACTCCTGAAACACAAAGAGAAAAAGCAATTATACATAGAGCAATGAGAAAAAAAATCATAGTTTCACCATTATTCACCATTATTATGCGAATAATTCAGTAGCTGTTTTCATTGGCGTCCCTGTATAGTGCAAAAATTACTTATACTCCAGATATGGCACTAGCTATATCTCTCCGATGATAAATTTTGTTAAGCTTCTTCATTGCTGAAACGTAGCTAAAACACATACACTGGGTCCACGCTTTGTTTACGTTCGTTTCGGCGAGCGAGAGACGTGCGGTCGGGGTGGGGGTCGTGGGCCAGCCGACTGGCCTCACCCCGCCAGCGCGTCTCTCGCTTGCCGAAATACGTAACAAACCGTGGGCCAGTGTATGTGTTTTATAGCAATGAAGGCACTCAACAAGATTTTTGTTTGTGCCATATCTGGAGCTAGTATATAGGTCATCTTTGGTACAGTACTATAAAAGTGTAATTTTAGAATCCATTTCTAATGGGCTCAGATTTGGATTCTCGTGGAAGCTCCAAGATGCAAAACGAAAATGGCGAGCAGTGTTTATTAGCAAAAACCACTTATTTCAAGTCTTGGCGAGGCTTGGAATGAATGTAATATTCTTGGAAAAGGAACAAAACTTAGAGACCCTGCATTTATTAAAGAGCCTCGCCATACATCTTATCTTTTGGTTAGTCACTAGATTTTGGGCTAACACGGAGCTCAGTGAGGCGTTCTCTGTGATTTTCCCGCATAATGTGACCGTCGGAACGCCTCCTTCGAGGAGGCGTCCTTCCAAATTAAAATTTAGAGCAGTGGCGTCGCGTGCAATTTGGCAACAATGTATTTTATCCATTTAAACTCATGTAAAGAATCGAATTCAGGGGGTGCACAGTGCACAAGAAAAATTCGATATACTTAATGAGTTTAAATGGGGCAGTTGCATTGTTGCCAGATGGCACGTGACGCCACTGATTTACAGACTTTCAAGAATGTAATCGGGGTCAAAAATATATCGAACGGTTTTAATTTACCCTGCCTCAATTATTTGCAGCAAAATTTAATTTCTTATGAGAAACAACGAACGCCTTTCTTTTCGCAAGCGCCATGTTTAAGGGCGCCTTTTTGGACAGCTTCTTCTTCTTTATTGGTTCACATGTCTAGACACTTTCATATGCAGAGGCTCAAAAATGACGATTAAAGAGCCATCAATGGGGCGCTTGCAATTTCTTCCTATACAGGGGATTGAAGAGTTGGTTCTTGCATTAAAACCAGTAAAAATGACGATAAGTACACTGAAAAATCACGGAAATTACTCTTAGAATCGGGCTTAATGGTGGAGAGTCGCAGGTATCACGAGAGATTTCCATCTGAATTGAGACATATCTCCATTTTTCCATGTTCTCCATCAGTGGCGAGGTGTGCGATTTGGCAACGCTCCTGTTTCCCCTCTTGAACACACTAGAAAGGTTGAAATGCCTGGTTATCGCCGATGACTGAAGCGTTCGACCTTTTTGGTGAATTTAAATAGAGAAACTACATTGTTGCCGAATTTCACGCCTCGCCACTGTTCGCTCCATGTAGTTTTTTTTTTTTTTTTTTTTTTTTTCATTTTGTTAAAATCTTTTCGGAATAAAATTATCTATCTATCTATCTATGTATAGAAAATGACAAATTAGACAGACATCTCCCATGATACCTGCGCTGAACCGCCATTACGATCTTGCCGTTATAGCAGTTTTGTGAGTTTATTCCTATACTTTAGACTGCATGAGTGTGATTTTTCTGATTTTCTCTGGTTTTTACATCAAATTGGACTATTTATTCGCTCACAGTAAAAGTTTGCAAGAGCCCCATTATTTTATTAGCTCCAGGATGATATCTGACAACGCTGCACTATCGTTCCGTCATAACGCCCGTACATGTTGGCACTCCATTTATCACACCCCATGAGACAATGGTCTTTTGAAAATATAGTGGGAGGGGGAATGGTAATTATTTCGTCCCGTGATGCATATGGAAAAGTTCTTTCAAGACTAGTTCTGGATTCTTACTTCTCGCTCAAAGAGCTTTTTGTCCTGTCTGCCATTATTTTTGCTGTGATCAATCAAAATTCCGCTCCGATAATATAGCATGCTCATCACCCATATGATGCTGACGATGATTAGATGCGATATTAATTTCGCCTCACTCAAAGTATAATGTATCATCCGTTAGTAAGATAATGATATGTGCGAGTTATTATCGCGGATAGGTAAAATGCGAGGACGAGAGGAAAAAGGCGAAGAACCCCAGGCGCGGTGATGGAGTTGGAGATAGGAGAAAGGAAATAAAAGGTTCTTTTTTATACACCATGCAGCAACTCAACTTATAAGTGTCTCAACAGTAGGCGTAAATAGCATGTATAGGGCATATTTTTATAATGTAACATAATATATCCAGTGGCATAGCAATATCATAAAAGACCGTCCTGCCAGTGTCGCTAGATTGAGGGTAAAAAGCCGTATTGTCCCCCATTTAAATCAATGTAAAACGTACGGCTTTTTCACCCCGATCTGGCAACACTGGGGTGTGAGATCGTAAAAAAGTGTCCGCGAAAATCAGATAGTAATGGAACTGTTGCAAACTTTTGCTACAGGCTTATTAACAGTTAATTATGGGGTAATACCCTGTAAAAATAACCATTAGCGCACTAAAAAATCACAAAATCCACTCCTAAACTCACAAAATGCTTTTATACGCGAGACCGTAATGGCGGCCGGGGCCGCGGTTTTCATTGGGGTTCCCTACCTTCAATCAGCGCCATCTACACGAGGTGTTCTCGCAACACCACACAAGAAGAAGAAGAAGCATACAATTGCCATAAGAAAACCGCGGCCTCGGCCGCCATTACGGTCTCGCATTTAAAAGCATTTTG
>VMOF01000002.1:19898269-19943269 GCA_011764245.1 Trialeurodes vaporariorum | reverse complement strand
TTATTGTTCGGAACCCTCATTTTTTTTTTCTCCGTGAAATGATGTCCGGAAATTCTATCTTTTGGTCGTTTGAGCGGCGGGAGCGTCCTGTCTCGTCCTGTCTCTCTGTATGCGCTTATTGGCTCATTTGTTTCTTTCACCGCACTATGGTCTGGGATCGATAAAATTTGGCCAAAAGTCAGAAAGTAAATTTCTTAATAATTTATCATTTTTTATCAAACGATAGCAATTTTAATCACTGATAACTCTTTTCACAAGTGATTTAAACCTCGAACTTACACGTAATTTCTGTTGAATTAACAGGAATTTCGGATCGGTAAGCAATAAACAGACGCCCGGTTGAATTAACAGGCAATTTTTTCTCAGTGGCAATACATTAACATGTTTTTACTGCAATAAATCAACAACTTTTCTTGTTCGGAAAAATACATGTTTCGAACCAGTGTGCAACGCGCAGATTGCGATCCTTCACAAGAAGCAATATTGAATAGAATCGATGATGTTTGGTAGTTCAAATTAAACCTCCAGACAATTGGATTATTTCGCAGAAGTTCAACTGAGAGAGGAGCGGTAATTAAAACGCGGTTAGCCGTGGTATTTATTCATATACTATGAAGGCAGCAAAAGAAGGGAGGAAAAAATTGATGAACGTTATTTCGATTTTGTGAATCGGAAATGAAGCAGGAGCTTAGGCTACTATGGCCGAAGATGAAGGCAACAGGTGTCGAGTTTGTTTCGAAATAGAGTAATTATACAATACCTCAACGCGATTAATGAATTTAAAAGTCGGGTGAAAAGAATAAAAAAATAACTCTTTCTCGCCCCTTCCTTTCTCCAATTCTCTGTGCTCCTTACACTTCTCAGTTTGTTTCGACTCCCTATTCTTACTGCTTCAGAACTATCTATCTTTCCTCTCTATCATACCTCCCTCACTTACAAGTCTAACCGTATTTAACGCAGTTTTGCTTAAGCAAAAAGAAAGAAAAAAAAAAAATATGAATTAAAAAAATAAAAAAAATCATTAACCCTTTGCGTCACGCTTTCTCAAAAATGAAAAAAAAAAAAAAAAAATTGAAAAAAGTGATTATCTCAAGTCCAATGACCTCCAATTTTTCCAGAATTTTCCCAGCTCCTCCGGGCCCCCTCCCATAGAGAAACAATGTGGTTAGACGTACTAACCACTATGATACACGCACTTACTTGGTTTCCACTAGTTTTTAATTATTTGTTCATATTTCCTCACACGAAGGTATGGAATGACTAGTGGAGTGTTTTTCAGTCGAAGTGTTGCTTTCGGATACCCACGCGTTGGTACACCCTTCCCTTAATCATATTATGTGGTTATTATGCCTAACCACCGCATGACAAATTTAATGATCATCAGAAATACATTTTCAATATGGGGGTCACCCAGTCTAACCACTATGACACAAAGGGTTTTAAATTACGAATGGACCGATCCCGCGGTTTGGATACAAGATGCACCCTTTATATTACTGTATTATCTCAAGGGTTATTGTAAAGGAACCAGTCTATAATTTCGTCAATGTGATTCTTTCAGTGGTGGCTCGTCAGCTCGATTGAATTGTTCTCCTATTTGAACCTATGCAAAAGTATCGATTTCTCGAGGGAATCAATTTAAACCTTCCAGAATCGATTCTTTTGCATAAGTTTATGAGACGAAGCACCAATGTCCAATATATCGCATTTCACAAGCCACCACTCGATTCTTGGATTCTTTGCTCCTTCTCAAAAGTAAGTCCAATTAGTAGCTTTAAATTTGATTATTTTCATCGTTCTGCGCTAATCGATGATAACATAGGTAATTCAGGTCTCATGGATCCAGTGGCGAAGCGTGCAATCCGGCAACGTTTCATTTCCTCCCTTTAAACACATTAGGAAGATCGAAACATCTAGTCATCGTCAATGACCGAAGAATTCGATTTTTTCAGTACGTTTAAATAGAGGAAGTACATGTACTTCCAACGATGCATTCGACGATGCATCGTTGCCAAATTTCAAGCCTCAGTACTGTATGGATCACTCCTTTATGTGAACGCTGCGTCTTCACAGATCTTGAAGGCGTGCGAAAGTTATCATATACTGGTGGGTGTACAGTCTCGGGAATAATCTTTGACGGAGAAAGTATAAATAATCTCACCGTAATATACGTCCTCTAACTCGGCCGCTTTCTTCATGTTAGCACTGATCCGCCAGCTGTACAACAGAGTCACCAGGATTGACACGTTCTGGAACAGAGGGAAAACAAAAGGCGAGACGAGATTGAAAATTAAATCTACACTCAGAAAAAAAACAACAATAGGAGTTAGTATAGCATGAAAAATGTAATCCGCGAAAAGCGCAATTAAAACTTTTGAACAACTTTCAATGCTCGACTCTCTCGGCACGCTGCTCGCTGCTGCGCGCCGTGATCCGCCTCTCAGTAGAATCAAACAAGCCAAGTTTCAGGTGTGAACATGAACGTCGAAAGAAAATTAACTTCTCCAAAAGACCTTTAGTGCCGGGCAGGGACTTGGAGCTGGATCCACGGTTAAATTTAGTTTTTGGATCATTCTCGGTAAAAAAAAAAAAAAAAAAAAAAAAAAATAATAATAATAAAAAAAATGAATGAATAAATTAATAGATAGATAGATATATATATATATATATATACATATAAATAAATAAATAGACAGATAAATAAGTAAATGCATTATAAGTAAGCTTGATTATATTCAAAGACCTATATAATCTATCGTTTAAAAACTGAATCCCAGTTGCCTCCCTTAAACGGAAATTGATTTCGATGACTTTGGTTTTGAGTTATTGCCATGAGATCTTTTACACTCGTTTTTCTCCTCTAGTATATTTGCACTTTGTTCCAGTCTTCATTCCGGATAAACGCGACTATCGATGGAAACACTCACAAGATAAGATTTCTTCGGGTGCCTTCAATTTATCGTATAGGCAATTCCAACTCCCTCGAGTACGAACAGTTAACAGTTAAGCTCGGGAAGAAAACATTTTACAAAAATTGTTTGGTGCTTTCCACCACCACCGAATTTTCTCTTCAAAAAAGTATCTGTGGTAATGAACAGCCATGAAAATGTATTTGCTGTACTTCATATTGAATAGGCATCAGTGATATTGTCATCGAAAATAATATTTCTCTTAAATTCAAATATTCCAACCGACGGCGACGTGCGGTGTGGTATCAAGTGAAACTATATGCCAGTTTTACTGGCATCTCACTCGCTCTTAGTATCATAGTTAATTGTTTTTTTACTCGCATTTTTTGTTTTTTGACGATGTTTTATTTTCTTTTCCTGAACAGCGCAAAAGGGACTCATGACTCGAAAAATTCAATATCACCGATATTTATTCGACCTAAAGTACAATAAATACATTTTCAAACAATTTTTATGACGCGTGTGCTTTCAGAGTTTAGTTATGGACTTTGCTTGACACCCGCTGAACGCGATATTGAAAGTTGGGCGAATGTTTAGAAATGGATTTTTCCCTGCGGGAATTCTAAAAGTTTACAGGCTACCGGGTCTCTAATTTGAGAATTTGTTCCCGCACGTTCCTCGTCTTTAAACTCGATTTGTATTTATACCAACTTGTTTTCCAAGGCGACGCGCGATGTGAAGTATTATAGATTCATACTGACGTTATTTGGAGGATATCTTCGCACTTCAATAAGGTGGAGATATTTTTACCCGATTTCCTTGATTGGGAGTTTTTTTATGAGAATATCTTCATCTTCGTATTTTTGTCATCAAGGTTGCATCATAGACCCTGCATGATTTAGTGCAATTTTATTTTTTATGCTTAAATCACGATATAATTTATTTTTCGTAAACTTCTCTATGTCTTCTATTTCTATCAATTGTCTTCCTTTCTATGTATTTTTTTGGGCGGGGTTTCTTTTGAAAATTTACCATACTTGTGGTTGATTTTGGTCTAGACCAGCGGTTCCCAACCGATGGTCCGCGGACCACCTGGTGGTCCGTGGACCAAGTTTTGGTGGTCCGTGGACCAAGTTTTGGTGGTCCGCGAAGACCTTCCCAAATTGTTCCCCTGTTTTTCGTCCGAAAGTGGAAACGTTGAATTTGTGACCAATATTTTTTTATGTAGCAAAAAAATAAATCAAGTAATCATTTGAACGCGTCATAACCTAAATTTTTATAAGTTTATAAAATTCCTCCTTGGAGGTTTTGGTTTTTCGGTTTTTTAAATTCAAAATTAATTTCAAAATTGAAAGTTTTTAATTATTGTTTTTGTTCAATAATTGTCTCAGTGGTTCCCAACCGGTGGCTGTATTTAAAATAGCAGGATAGGTTAGTTTTTATTTCCTCCCTAAATTGTCAAAGAAAAAAAGAAAAAAAGGTATTAGATTGTTCATTTTTTCAAGTTGGTGGTCCGCGGCCTCCACCGAGCGTCCGTTTGGTGGTCCGCGACCAAAAAAGGTTGGGAACCGCTGGTCTAGACCAAGAGTTGGTGGTAAGCTTTGCTAGATGTCTGGCTAAAATTGCTAAACTTCCCAAAGGTTAAGTGGGATTTGCTTGTTTGTTTGATGACGTTTGCTATATGTCTTGTTGAAGCCAAAATCAGCAACAGATCTAGTAAATTTCACGAATCATTTTTCTATGATTTTATTCGATGCGCTGGCCCTTTTCTGAAAGTATTGGTTTGCTCCCATTCAAGTCAGCATTGGCGAAGCGTGAAATCTGGCAACGTTGCACTTGGACCGTTTAAACTCATGAAAACTATCGAACTAAACGGAATCGGCGATGACCATCGAATTCGATCTTTTGTATGCGTTCAAATGGAGAAAATGCTACGTTGCCTAATAGCACGCTTCGCCACGGTACATGCGAATTAATAATTCGGAGCTTTTGATGTCCATCATGGATAAAAAAATAAAATATTTGCTGTCGATACTGGATAGCGGCAGAATTTGGCCACACAAAACATTTTTTTTATAATTCGGCTGCTACATCTATTTTTAGATCCTAATCGATGTGCCTCTATCAACCCAACATTGATCGTTTTGTGCTTCAGTATATCTCTATCACCAAAAAACTTTTTCACAAAAAAAGTAGTCGAGCGGCCCAGTCAGAAAACGGCGTTCAATTTTGCTTCTTGGCAGGTTATTATTCTCTTTCGGCGTTCAAAGGTACTGATATGTTTCATTGAACGCCCAGTCAAAATTATTTCTCCCCTCCCCCCTCTCGGTTCCTCCCCGCTCTTCCCTCTAGAACTTGGTACAAGTAGTGCAGTTTCTTTGAAAGAAAGTAATTCTCTTTCGGCGTACAAAGGTACTGATATATTTCATTGAACGCCCAGTCATGAATTTTCCCCCTCCCTCTCTTTCTCTCTCTCGACCCCTCCATCCCCTTTTTATTTGGTGCTTCGTAAAAGATTCTACGCTGCATGTAAAGTTGCATTCGCTCTCCAAGTATAAAAGCGAAAGAAAAAACGTAAGTAAAAAACTAACTAAAATAAAAATAAAAATTTCAAAATTACAGGAGGGGAAAAAAACTGGGCCGGTTGTTCTTCTCCCCCCCCCCCCAAACCAGTCTTCTTTCCCTACCTTTTTTAACTGCGGTGCTTTTTACAGAAATTTCTACGCTGCATCTAAAATTGCATACTTTCTCAAATGAAGGCACTTCAAAAACTCCGCAGACGGTTTAAAACTGGTCTGAGTAATAAATGTTGCCAGTAATAAATAAAATAAATGTTGCCACAAGGGTAAATGTATCGGTCAGGGACCAAATCTTGTTAGGTCCCAAGCTCTCTGATTGGTCGAAACCGCGCGCAAGTGCACGCAAGTCGCAACGCTCGGGATTTGACAAGATTTGGTCCCAGGATAAAACAACAGTGTGAGACTGGGAGCGGGAGGGAGAGAGAGGAGTGAAAGATTCAAAGGAAAGAAGTGAAAGGGAAGGAGAGAGGTGAGGGTTCTTCCTTTACGGACAGGTAATACAAAACAACCGGCCCAGTTTTTTTCCCCTCCTGTAATTTTGAAATTTTATTTTATTTTAGTTAGTTTTTTACTTACGTTTTTTCTTTCGCTTTTATACTTGGAGAGCGAATGCAACTTTACATGCAGCGTAGAATCTTTTACGAAGCACCAAATAAAAAGGGGATGGAGGGGTCGAGAGAGAGAAAGAGAGGGAGGGGGAAAATTCATGACTGGGCGTTCAATGAAATATATCAGTACCTTTGTACGCCGAAAGAGAATTACTTTCTTTCAAAGAAACTGCACTACTTGTACCAAGTTCTAGAGGGAAGAGCGGGGAGGAACCGAGAGGGGGGAGGGGAGAAATAATTTTGACTGGGCGTTCAATGAAACATATCAGTACCTTTGAACGCCGAAAGAGAATAATAACCTGCCAAGAAGCAAAATTGAACGCCGTTTTCTGACTGGGCCGCTCGACTACTTTTTTTGTGAAAAAGTTTTTTGGTGAAAATTTCAGGAGTTTTGAGAAGAAAAACTTAACATTTATTTTTACATCTCTCTTCCAGTGCTCAAGCAAATGCACTTTCTTTTCTCTTCTTTTTTTTTTACGTTAATAATTATTTATATTTTATTTTGAGCAACCTCCTCCATTCCCCTGATAGTTGCTCCTATCCTCACCTTCTGCAGTAAAGTGCCTTGATCGACTGACAGTTGCAGTTCCATTTATAAGTGGGTAATATGAACGAGACCACCGCAACAAACCATGGACCAAATAATGTTAGGTCCCGAGCGTAACTTACGCACGGTCACATGACCGTGCGTAAGCTCTCTGATTGGTCGAAACTGCACGCAAGATGCACGCAATGGAGCTGTTGCAAACTTTTGCTACAGGCTTATTGATAGTTGATCATGGGGTAATACCCTATAAAAATAACGATTAGCGCACTAAAAAATCACGAAATCCACTCCTAAACTCACAAAATGCTTTTAAACGCGAGACCGTAATGGCGGCCGGAGGCCGCGGTTTGCATTGGGTTTCCCTAGAGTCCCTATATGTAGAGAGTTAAGACAAGAGAAATCATGGGCGCCGCCATTGGATGCGATTTTGCACATTTGTTTACATTCTGAGGCCGTTGTTGTGTTTTGCTCCACAGCAAAGATTACAGTTCCGCTAAGTTTGAAACGATGTAATCTTTCCCTGCTTTTGTTGATCGACATGTATTAACGCTTTTTAATGATTTTTTTTTAAGATTTATAGACATTCTTGTGGTGCATTATGATTAAAATTAACAGATTCGTCGCAAATTAACTCTTTTATCTGTAAAAGACCGTTGGTAAACAAAACAAAAGTGCAAAATCGCATCCAATGGCGGCGTCCGTAGAGCCTAAAATTCATCGACCAATCAGAAGTTTGACTACCCTCTTGTCTTAACTCTCTACATATAGGGACTCTAGGTTTCCCTATCTTCAATCAGCGCCATCTACAGGAGGTAGTCTCGCAACACCACACAAGAAGAAGAAGAAGCACACAATTGCCATAAGAAAACCGCGGCCTCCGGCCGCCATTACGGTCTCGCGTTTAAAAGCATTTTGTGAGTTTAGGAGTGGATTTCGTGATTTTTTAGTGCGCTAATCGTTATTTTTACAGGGTATTACCCCCTTAATCAACTATCAATAAGCCTGTAGCAAAAGTTTGCAACAGCTCCATTCAATGCTCGGGACCTAACATTATTTGGTCCCATGTAATTTTCTCCCTTTCTATTTTTTAATAATGAAAGGAAATTCGGTTCAGTATTGTGTCTTTAGAGTGTATCTTATCTGACCTTGAGTCCCTGTTGTATATACTGTGACAGGGACCTAATTGAAGCTCAATGGTGTCGGGACTTCATAACAAACAGGTTGCGTAAGATCTCACCAACTCACTCTGTTAGTGGAAGTTTGCACTAGCGGCACTTTAATCTTCCGACTTTAAACCTGTAGAGTGCGCGTAAAGCGCGACGCGACAAGTCTTTGGACGCAAAGATATTATATACTATATAGATACCGAATGCTAGGGAATGAAACGGTCCCGATTCCTGTAAGTATGCAACTTGTTTTGCGCATAGGCAAACCTGAGTCTTTCTCTCTCTCTCTCATGAGAGTGAGAGAGAGAGAATGTTTGCCTATCGCAAAACACGCTGCCTACATGGCCGGCGAATCTTCCAATTTGTGTACCCCCTAGCAGGTCCATTTCCCCGCCCCAGGTAGGGCCTCATTCAGTATCTATATAGTATATAATATCTTTGTTTGGACGCGACGCGACGGTGCGGTAAAATCGGAAGGAGCTGGATATGCAATTTGTCCGTCACAGCATACTGCCTTCACTGCTAATAATAATAAACAAGGAAACACAGCTGACTTCATTGCATTTCGTACATTGGTCAGTAGGTCATTGCAAGAAAGATTATAGATACTGTAAGGAGAAAATTTCATCTTTGTTGGTCACATTAACTCTATGTTTACATGACAATGTTACACTTACGCCTCGAAACGCAATGGGAATCGTACTGCAATGAAACATAGTTCTTAATTAACTTATAATTATTATTTTAGTCATTCATACTTCACTCTCTCAAATTTCTCAACACTACCACAGTGCTTTTTCGTCGAGCCTCGTATCAACCTTGTAAATGATTGGAAATGTGATGCAGAGCTACAACCGGTTTTGTGGCAACTTTGCTTTGGTTTCTTTCAAAATAAATTATTACTGTTTTTTTACTATCACCTTCTTTTCTTTCTCCGATCCAAACATGAACTTGAACTGCACCAAGTATTTTGGTGTCCATTGGATTTGGAGCAAATCTAATTTTATGAGTACTATGAATAATAATATTAATCATTTCCTCTATCAACTTTGCGGTAGAACAGCAAATAGGCATTCTCACTACCAGCTGGCCAGTGGTGCTCCTTAGGTAATTTGAGTGTTCTCAGCCAAGTTAAACTTGTCTCCCAACCGCACATCAGCTGTATAGAGACAAGACCATGATGAAATATTGCCACTTGCAATTTGAAAAGATCTGACGTTTCAAATGAATACAGTAATACACATCCCGTTGATAATCACTGCGGTACGGGGTATCATGTGACCGCACCGAAGTCAACATTCAACAAGTTTCTGATTCCAGAGTACTATTGCTACATGCTTAGGGGGAAGAATTTGCCCACAGTTTGTAACATTTTCTTTTTGAAATCACTTTAGAAACTCTGTCTTAAATTGTATGGGCTTGGGCGACTGTTGACGCTGGCTTGCGATCAGCCGGGGTATAGGCAGTGACCGCTGCCTTGCGTCATTCTTAAATTATACTACTTACAGGGGTGGTTCAATGCAATTACACCCCTAAGCAAGATTTTGCAATGGCCATGGCTAGAGTATACTATAAGACCCAAATATTCTCAACGACGCCATGTTCGGTTAGCGAAATTGATCGCGCGGTTAGAGGACAGTTTTGGCCCGTCATTCAAATAAGACGAGGCAACCTTCCCCTGCTATCAAAATATGTTGATTAACTCATTGTGCTGTTTTAAATTCACAACCATGATTAATGTTGCACCGAAAAAATTACCAATAAATAAGAAACGACTGAAGAAATGCGATTGCTAGCTCACTCAATGTTTACATTCCTGATATGCTGATCGCCGCCATTTTTGGTTAGCCTCAGCTCTCTCATCAGAAGCATTGATCGGGAATACTCGGGTCTTATAGTATACTCTAGCCATTGCCCAATAGTTGACTTTTCTTTTCGAAATTACTCGGAAAAACTCTGTCTTAAATTGTATGGCTGCCCCGGGCTGTCACCGCTTATAATCCGCATAGACCTGGGCAGCGACCGCTACTCACTGAGCAAGATACAGCAATATCCTTGGCTTGGGACCACAGTCCTTGTTCTATAGTGTAAGGAACAACGTCTATAGTTGTGACGGAACAATCTGCCGCAGTTTATGATCAAAAGTGAGAATTGGCAACTTGGAGTCGAAAACAATGTCCGTCCACACCGAACATTTGTTGGATTGAGTAGTTTTGCGGGGTGAGAGAAGTAGTTACGCATCAGAGAGCACAGGTAAACTTAAAAAGAAAAATAAAGAGCCAAAACTTACTCGCATTGCATGTCTTCAATTTTGGTGCACTCACGACTAATAACACACGAATTTTACAAGTAGCGGAGTCCAGCGACGAAAAAACTTTCTGCAGGCAAGGACTAATAAGCCTTTGTTCTAACCAAAGACAGATCATAGGGTTATAGTTCTTCACCGACAGATGATGATTCAAGCAGGTAAAGATATAAGTTTATCATGATCATGACGTTCTTACCAAGGAAAGCTCTTTGGAGCCAACATTTCTTGGACAACAAAGGCTTAGTTTTCAAAGAAGACTGAATGGACACCGTCTGTAATCTGGAGATCGGTGAGGCACTTTGCAGAGTTTCTAGAGAAAACTTCATAGAGTAAAATGAAATACCTGCTCTTGCTAATCATCTAACCCTCTTTAACAGTGAGGAACCATTGGTGACTTCTCTGGAAACTGATGAACGAAACCTTACATTTCCTAGCTTTCACACATTTAAGTGACGAAAGTGAAGCGGCGAAGAAGTTGATCGCGAATTGAAAGCTAATAAGAACTTTGAATCTTTATTACCACGTTAATAAAGTGAATTGAAATGATTTTATTTGGGGGTAAATAGTCGTGTTGATGAAACCACGAGTAAAGGGTAAACCTAACCTACAATCGTGATGCGATTATATCGATTGTATCGATCTGAAAGTTTTGGCTGGATCTCCACTTGAAATCTGATTTGAAGCTGTAACTTTCTTAATAAGCGATGGAATTTAGCCAACTTGGCAAAGGTTTCTTCCTTAGAGCATGAGGAATTCAACCGTACCAAGTTTTTTCCCTTACGCGCTATAGTTACCGCTGCAGCCGTGACTAAAGTATGGTCCTAAAAAGGGCATTTTTTGGCACTCTTTCTTCAATATCTCCCTCCACACTTTATGGATTTACATTTTCTTGAAAAAGCACCGTACGTGAATAAAATACGATTCTAATGAGACCAAGTTTTTAACGATCCGTCTCACGGTTGCAGAGGAAATGAATAGGAATCCTCGAGCACGCGCGAACTCCGGTTTTTGCGATATTTCGTCAATCTGAAGCAGTTTTTTGGCCGTTACTCTCTCAGATCGACATTAAATAAAAATCGCTCTCGTCAGTCACAGCTCTGTGAAACGCTGAACCCAAATATATAGCACACTTATGGGTTTTATTCTACGGTGTGTTCACATAATCGGTGGACATTTTCGAAAATCCACGAAAACGCAGTTTTGAGCTGTTTCGTGTATAATAAGCGGTAGGTGTACCCTCCCAGGCTCCATCGGTGTTTTCTTACTGGGCCTGTGCGGCTACCGCCGCTTATGATTTAATTTGTATGTTGACATCTCATTACATGACCATGAAAACTATAATTTGGATTTTTGTGACATTTGTCGTTTTTCCATTGGACTCTTCAATTGGACGGCTTAATGCTGAAGGGAACCAACTTTATTTTGGATTTTCGTGACCATTTATCGTTTTTCCATTGGACTCTTCAATTGGACGGCTTTATTCTGGGAACCAACTTTTCTGTGTCAGCAGAAAGGAACCAACTGCTGAGGGTTACCTGTGTAGTTGGCTCCCCTCTGCTGACACAGAAAAGTTGGATCCCCCCCCCCCAGAGTGCCAACCAATTGTCGATGTGTTGTTGAAGGAAAGCTATGAAATGATAGAGGATGATTTTTAGGACTTTTTTCTCCCATACTCCTCTCGAGTTTTATAATTCGGCAACTTGATGGATACGGCGAAATTCGTTGAAATGCATGAGGAGAGTATTAATGACAGGATATTTATCTTGAAGGAAAAGCTAACCCGAGTCACTCGAGTCGTAACCTCGTCCAAGTCGCAACAGTTTCCTTGTTGCCAAATGGTCGGTTGCTGAAGCGAAAGCAATCCGTCTATTTCATACCTTGTGCCCAGCGTTACCAGATTTTAGAGAAATGTTAGTAGATTTCTCATAAGGATCAATGTAAAATCTACTGATATTTCCCTAAAATCTGGTAACGCTGCTTGCACCAGAACTGCCGTCTTGTGTATCTTCAATGACATGTTCCATTCATCGACAATTCTACTATGCTAACCAAAAGATTACACACTGCTCAGCTCAGAGTATGACTGTAATACACGAATAAACTCACATTTGTAATAGCCCCTCAAACTGGGGCCGGGCCGGAGAAGTCGTCCTTAAAGCCGACTTTGAAAAAAAAAAAAATTGCGGACATTTTGATAGTTTTCCAAGGATTTCACCGATCAAGAAAATATCACTGATGGTTTTATTATTTTTATTCATTTCGGTCAGACACTAATCTTTACCACATAGTCGATATAAGACCCTTTCTGTCACGAATTATGAAAGAAGTTTCACTGCAATCTGAAACCTACACCATCATTAAATTGAACGAACTTTTCTCGTATGATTGCATGTGTGAGTCAATTTTTCCGAATTTCCATAAGGATCCATGTAAAATGGTCGTCCATTATAATGGACACGGTGACGGAAAGGGTTAAAGGTCGATTTGACTGTAGATTGTAGAGTCCTCCAAAAATAACGATGGCAGTACTTAAAACTTATGAAATCCATTTCTAAACTCAAATGGCGGCCACTTTGAAAAGAACGATTGTAAACGATTTTGGGTTGGGCCATCTTATTCTAGTCTTCAAGAGCTTTCGATCGATGAATCACAAGCCATACCATGCTATTTGAATTTTTTTATGTGGGGGTCCAAAGGCCCCAAATGTTGGATTCCAGAGGGGGGCCGTAATTTTTCTTTTTTAGGTATTATGTGGTACATCAATCGGAAGACCTCGATCTCTTCTTTCAGATGAATTTATTAGTTTTTTTGAAAAACATTGGTTATTGTGGTCATACTAGCCGATTGAAAATTTTCCCCCAAAAGGGCCCATATCCCCAAAAATTTGGGTTTTTTTTGGGGATCAAATACGTTGGCAATGAGTTGTTAATTGAGGATCTGAACTTGTATGTGAATGTTTTATGGGCTTTTTCTGACAAAAATTGAAAAATGTGTTTCGAACCCACCACCTCCCCCAGGGGGGCCTCGAAGGGCTGTGAAAATTTTTCATAGAACTCCTCGGGGTCAATTTCCTGAATGACTTCTTTGCTTCAGCTCTCAACTCCTATTCGTTCTCGAGAAAAAGTACACAGACGGAATTTGGGACACCCGGTACACGGAGAAAAATTTCTGATTGAAATTACGGAACGTATTAAGAAATTGGGGTAAAAAAAATTTCCTTTGAAAATAATAAGAATTCCTATTGATTCAAACGAGAATTATTATTGGTCGAATTGAACTTTCTGATGATTCAGAAGATTCATAAGAAAGAATCTTTGGATCAATAAGAATTCTTACTATTTTAAAAGGAATTTCTTTATACCCCATTATTAATAAAATACGTTCCGTAATTTCAACCAGAAATTTTTCTCCGTGTATAAATACGCACTAAACTGAACGAGAGTGGAATCAGAGGAATTTTCTTTCGCAATGTGTCATCCCTGTAAGTACGTTGAACTGTCTTTGTCGCTGTCGCATTGTCCTTATCGCTCAACGCTCGACGGACGGAGGTGACTAAACCTATACGTGTGGTACTTGTATGAAGGGAGCTGCTGGAGCACTATGAGAATTGAGCAGGGCTCAGTGCGATAGGAAGCTATCTGCTATATGCCGACGCTTGCTGCTTAGCTACGAGCTTAAGCTGACACCCTTCGACTTTTATATTGCCCTTCGCACATAGACCATCGCACATCGCACATCGATCATCGCTCATTCGTCGGCATCTGTCTCACAGTGTGATGATTTGATGAAACAAAAAAACACTCTCGCAATTCTTACGGTACACGGAAAAAAAACAACGGTGAAATAAATAACCATAAGGATACCTGATTTTGGCACCTGCTAGATGTTATGGTAATGTTAACCAGAAGTATGCTATGTTTTGAATAGGTACTAGGTGATGTTACCTAATTGCATGTCGAATTCACTCAAAGTATCGGTAAATGTACCATATTTTTGGTCAAGTTTACCATAACATCTAGCAGGTGCCAAAATCAGGTATCCGTATGGTTATTTTCAATAATCTTTTTTTTCCGTGTACACCGTATAACCCTTTTTGCGAGCATTTTGGGATTTGAATTTTTTGAGATTTTATAAAACCTTTCAAAAGAAGACAATTTGCTATGATCTTTGATTTTTCACTCAACTTTTGGCAAAATGTCCCTTGAAATTGGGCTGTTGCACACTTTTGCTATGAGCGCTTCAAATGATCGATTCTGGCGTAAAAACCTCAAAGAATAACGATGGCAGCACTGAAAACTTCCGAAATGTACTCCTAAACTCAATAAACGCTTTTATTGGCGCGAGCGTAATGGTGGTGTATGTATAGGGTAGTTATATAATGGGCGTTTATTGAGTTTAGGAGTAGATTTCGGAAGTTTTTAATGCTGCCATCGTTATTTTTTTTTTTTAAGGTTTTAATGCCAGAATTGACTATTAAATCGCTCATAGCAAAAGTGTGTAACTGTCCCATTTCACTGAATTCCATGTTAAATGAAGTGAAATAACGCGTGTGTCCTACTTTCTATGATTAGGATTCATAAATATTTTTTTTGGGAAGAAAAGACAACAAATATAAAAACAATTGTAGAGCCGGCAAACGAGAGAGAGGGTTGATATTTGATTAAATTACGACACGTAATTAGAGCGTAAATGGAAACGGTGATAATTGAGCTTTTCCGAGCCTGAAGTCCAACTTTTTAAAAAAAAAATGGTAACGTAATGGGTCTCGGCCCAAAAAGAGTCGGAGTCGTGTCTCTGCTTATGTTGCTTTCTATACTGGAAAGCTCACCGAAAGTTCTATGAGCTATTTTTGTATGAATGACTATTAACATAAGAGTCTGCGTTGCGCAATACGCGTCGTTTACCAGGAAAAACAAGGGCGCTTTGTTCCTAATTGAAAGTGAAAAAGTACGTTATTAAAAAGTAACGCAACAATAAGCGTAAGCGCGGTCTTTTTCAAAGAACCGTATAGAGGAGACGGGCTGTCGGACGCACTTGACGAAGAAAAAACATCAATTGAATTCCAATTAACTCGGATTGCAGAGCATTAATTGAAAGTTGTGAGGATGGGAGTTGGGATGCATTGGAAATGTTAGGGTTGCACAGAATTCATCTGTGCTGCGTCGCTTATCTTTAAACTCTGCCTTTAAATAAGCCGTAGTTTGTCACGGCACTAGATGTGCCTATATCCGTTGCTATAATTTGTTTAAAAAACTTTCAATCGCTCTACTATTTTATTTTTTAACGTTAACAATTACGCTTTCCTGGTGATTTTGATGTAATTAAATGGATACTATAAAACTATTTATGGTATGTTTTTGTATTTGTCTGTTGTCATACCAAGAATTGTCTGATCTCAATATTTGACCAAAGTCCATTTAAAAGGGTCAGATTGATTGCACAATAATCTTGTGCTCCCTTTTCTATGCAGACAATGGGGCCTAACCAAAACGGAAAATCAATCCTTATTTGAAAAACGCATGGTTTCCTAGTTTGGTCATGAAAAGATCACAGTGTTATCGCGGTTTAACCCTTAACTGCAGATGAGCCCAGATCTGGAACAATTACTTTAAAGCCTTATCTAAAAGTAGGGGACTTGAGTTGTACTGTCGCTGCATGGTGGGTCACATGTGGAACAGATACTAAACGAGTAAGAATTGTCGATTCTGTCCTAGAGCGCGCAGCACAGGATAGAGAACGTGCAGAGTGGTTAAAAATAGCTTACTGAAAATCTGATGGAGATTTTTCGATTTTCATTGTTATGTTTGGGAGTAAAGCAGGGGTACTGGGGTACCATATACAAAAAAAAAACAACTATTGAAACTTACTAACTTATTTTTTACTACTTTAATTTTTTTTTTTTTTTTAGCCTGAAAACTTTATTTTTAGTTGCATGGATATACCTAAATGCGGGTAAGGCCATATTTGGGACAGTTAATATTCAGGCTCTTTCCCATTGAAATATAATGGAAAGAATTTTTTCACTATTTTTCCGTCTCAAGGATCAAAATTGTACTGAAAAAAAAATTATTTTATTGAAAAAAAAAAAAAAAAAAATCATGCAGTAAAGGGTTAACCTGTTTAAATGGACTTTTAATTGGATTGGGCACAAGGGCTTTTGGTGCCCAAGAACGGCATCGAATGATTTTTGATGACATCGGAAATCGGAACAACATACTGAAATATGTTGCATATTATACTATCAGGTTTGGGTGCAAATCCGAGATTCAGAGATTCCTGGAAAACCACAAACTCTAAATGTTTCTAACCAATGAGAATTAACTGATAAAAGGTTCTGGAGTTCTCAACGCTGACAGACCGAAAAGTCACCGATATATTCTGATCTGTCAGAAATATTTGGTGTCTGTTATTTCTCGGATAGTTCCAGATCTCGGCTTTGCAAACGAACCTGATTAAATATACGTATATCCCTATTGCCAGCACAGAAACAGAGAAACATATTATAACGCAATCGGACTCTGCCCTTTATAAAAAGACTTTTGTCCAAATATTGATGCCTGAACATTTATGTCCAGCACAGTTCATTTTATTTACGTCCAAAGTAGCAGGTTGTGTTATTGGTTGGAAATGTTTTCAAAACTCGGGAGGTCGATGTTTTTCATGCATACATCAAAAAAACCAATTGAGGCCAAGTTCGCACTAAAGAGACCTTAAAACAATGGGTGTGATTTCATTCTGAAAAATCAGCATTGTAATAGAATAGAGACATTAGAGACGTCTTCTAATAGAGGCGTCTTCTGCCGGAGATCCGTGATAGAAATCCTCATCAAAAACCATCAAAAAATCTCAGCATGAGATTTGGAACCTGATTTAATGTTGATGTCATGATGATCTCATGATGAGTGGAAATCATCTTGAGCTTAGCATGAGATCAACATGAAATCAGGTTCCAAATCTCATGCAGAGATTTTTTTTGTTTTTTTGTTTTTTGTTTGTTTTTTGCGATAAGGATTTTTACCAGTGATAGCCTCAATTGTATAATGGCACTGCCACTGCTCATCAGAAAAATTTACTTAAATCTAACAGATTCAATGCATGTCTAAAAAAAAAAAGTTCTCAGAAACCCCGCGCTCCCCTCAAAAAAGTCCTGTTCTTGCACCCATCAGTGCCTCAATGAACTAAACTTTTTCTGAATCATAGCACGAACATAAACTCATCAAAGCGCAAAGTTTATGTTTAGAATTCGAGGAACGAAAACTCTGAGCGTTCCTTGATTAAGTAAACGTTGCAAGAGAGAAAGGCCAGATTATGTAATTGATGGAGGAGGAGAAAGTGTGAAAGAGTGAGACTCTCGCTAGAACAAAAGTTTTGAGCGAGGAGAAATTGAGACCGGTAGAATTTTAATTCAATTCTAGGTCCTCGAAAAAAGAAAAGTGTGAGTGGTGTTTCAATGCTCCACTGCTCACATTTCTTCAATATACTATGCTCTCTCTGGCGGAAACTTTTCCCAAGGGACTTTAAAAGACACTCGACCCTTTACAAATAATTTTAAAATCTTCAATAGACGGCTCGTCTACAATCGACAGTAGTTTTTATTCCATTTGAACTTATGCAAAATTAGCGATTGTTTAGCAGCTCAATTGAACCGTCCCATCAGAATCGATTATTTTACATTGATTTCATACGGGGGATACTTCGATACATCGATAGGTATCGATACATTATATTCATGAGTAGCCATTTGATGAATTGGAAGTGTAGGTACACCTAAAATCGCAGCATCTACGAAGGGCGTATCCAGAAAATAATGCCAAGGAGATAGGCAAAATTAACCGGGAGATGGCGCGCAAAAGTTCAGTTTTCGGAAGTTTATGAAACTTTCGCTCTTTCATTCAGTTTACCGCCAATTTCCATCTTATCTTTGCGTTTTTCTACGGGTTTTCTTACCCCCTAGTTTTAGAGTTTGTTCAACTCTAAAGTGTTTTATTTTACCATGTTGACCATTACCACGTCAATCTGTCATTATTTGTCATGCATCTCAGGACTTACATCAGTTAGAAAGGCGCAGGCTACGTACAGCGAAACATAAGATATTTTAGGGGAAATATAGCGGGATAGCCCCTCTGAAACATCGGAATGTTGAATCTATGAACAAGCAAATAGATACTTCAAAACAAGGTGAATTCTCTAATGATGCTTTATTGCTTCGAGCTCGCTTTGTCCATGTAAAAAAAAAAAAAAAAAAAAAAAAAAAAAAAAATGAAAACCCTTGAGACAAAACGTGAACAGAATGATAGCCTGAAAATTCACTCCGCCTCGATGGATGGTGCAGCAAAAGCAACGCAGCGGATTCTCTGAAGCTACTCAGGTGGACGGTGGATGGAGGTGTTTGCTCAGCATTTTTACTGCGGGGTCTCAAAAGATTGTACATACTGAGGGCGCGCGCGTGAGGGCAAAGCAAAGAGGTTTTTTTTACGTATATAAACCACACCAAGGCTGGAGTCATGGGTAAGATCAAATTTATTCGAACCGGTTCACTGATGAATCACTCACTCTTTCGGTTTATATCGTTCAGTGCAGTCTTTTTGAGTCCTACAATGAATCAATTCAGTCGGGTACATCGAATGGCTATATCAGATGACTGATATTATACACATCTAACGAGCTAAACATTTATCTAGAGAGAACGTCTCAATAGGTCTATACTCTATACAGGTGCAATCGATTTAAAAATGTCTTGAGTGTCATTCGATTGAAATACCAAATATTCCGTACCAAATGTCTATACCTCCTCATCCCAAATATGAACATTTTCCAGGTCAGTGCAGTCACCAGTGTGACTAACTCACGAAAATACTCTGACCTGTAATCTTTCCATCCACCGATTGAAACACCGATGATTTTAAGATTGCAGATCACCATAGTTTTGTGGGCTATAATCATACTGCTGGAATGAGGTGGGCCACTTTTTTTTTTTTTTTCAAACGGTGGAACCATTGGTGAATTAAAAAAAAAAAAAAAAAAAAAAAAAAAAAAAAAAAAAAAAACGAATTAAGATCCGCATGACGGCATTCCTAGTTCAAATCAATTTCCCAAATTGAATCGATACTTTCGCGAAGGTTTAAGTGAGAGCAGTGGCATCGGAGTCTGTACACCCTCCCCCTCCATTGATACTGATATATTTGCCCTAAAAAAAGATACTTTTTTTGTGTTTACGGAAAAAAAATTACCAGATTTTGATCTTCAGATCCCTTGTCCCTCTTGAAAATTATCGGACGTCCCCTACCTTTAAAAATGTCTGATTACGTCACTGTATGAGAGAGCTGCAATATTTTTATTCGGAACGGATCGAATATCGTTATTCGGAACAAATCGTTCAGTGAACGAATCATCTGCCAAGCTCGAGATTGTACACCGCACTTCCGGTAAAGAGGGCGGGCACACCGGGCCCTAAAAGGATTATCCTTCGCTAATTTAAACCACAATTCGTGATGATGCGGGTTTTGCCGCCCGTTTCAGCTCGCATTTCCGCTGCAGAATCATTGAAAAATTATGGAATAGTGAACGCGATAAAGGACTTGAAAGGAGGGGAGTGAGAAGAAACAAATGGAAAGAGCAAGAAAAAAGAACGAGACGAATCAGCGGGGGTAGATGAGTAAGAGAAAGAGAAAGAGTAAGAGACAACAGTTTGGGGGAAAAAAAGTAACGGGAAAGTGACTGGAGAAGAGTCCAGACCCCAGACAAAAGGAGCGGCGCGTTTATTTAATACGAAAGAAAAGAGTGATTCAAAGAATGAATAAATTACTACCACCATGAAGAGACACAGAGGCGGATTCAGAAATATATGTTTAATCCGCTTTCACTCCGCTTGAACGCGTGTGTTTTAGAAAAGGACAGATGTATTTGTTGGAATCAAGTGATGGATTTTAACGCATGTGTTCGAATGGACGGAGGATGGAGAGAGAGAGAAGGACAAGAGATGGCGAATAAAAAAGGAAGAATGATGGTTTAATTAATTAATGAGATGACAGATTTGTTGTGTCTGGAGAGAAGAGCCCTCACAAATTTTAATTGGACGTCGAGATGATCTCCGGTTTCCTTTTTACCTCCACTACCTCCAGTCTTTGCTTTGACTTTTTTCTTTTTCCCCCTTCTTCCATCCGAGACGGATGAAATAAATCACTGGAAGGGGTGCTTTTTCAAAAAGTATATTTCAGAGGTAATTTCGAAAGAGTTGAATTTAAAGGAGGAAAGAAAACCTGAGTCGCCTGGGGAGGGAGGACAAAAAACAAAAGAAAAACTTTCATTTGGGAAGAAATGGAAGAATGAAAAGTAATGTCGCCACATCTGAGCTTGAGGCCATGTAGAACCGAAATATTGAAGATATAAAATTTTGATTTTGGACTTAATCCCTTATGGGCCAAGCCCGAGTATGCTCGTTTTCCCTCTCTAAGTCTATTTCACATTGTTTCATTCTTCATTTCGGATAACCGCGATTACAGATGAAAACACTTACAAGATAAGGTCCCTTCGGCGCCTTCAATTCGTCGTATAGGCAATGACAACTCATTCGAGTACGAACAGTTAACTACCATCCATATTAAAACGGAGCAGTGGCGTTCTTTTGAACTAACCTAGTTAGGTTAGGCTAGGGTTAGAAAGAGGACACTCAAACTTTTGAACAAAAATAAAAAATAAAAATCCAACAGGCTCAAATCTCAAAGACCAAGGAAAGTTTGGTTTTGATTTGAAAGAATGGATATTAAAAATTTACCAAAGATTATGATTTGAGCTCCGTCTTCATTTCTGAAACAAGCACTTCACATAATATGCATGCACTTTATTGAGATCAGACAACACCGCGGCAACTGCGCTTTCTTCAGAGAGACGGAGCAATTCTGTATGCAATCGCGTGTCAATAGGAAACTTTTTCTTGGAATTTCTTGTTCGATTTGTTTGAGCCCATTCCTACTTTTGATTTGTTTGCTTCCGCCCATCATCTCATACTTTCTCCTTTCTTGGCGAGGAGTGAGGACTACACAATTCGGAAGCAACCTTGACTTTGGGTCAGGAGAGTTCCGAGCCATGCCATGCTGCACTCTTATTTTACTTCCGAATTCTGCTTGTGTCCCCCCTCCCTCTTCCCGTGTATGTCCTTCTCTCTTTTCCAATCTCTTCCCCCTCTCCACCCCCTCCCATCACCCCTCTCCACCCCTCCCCTTCTCCGCCCCTCCCCCCTCTCCCCCTCCCCGCCGCCCATCATTCTCTCTCTCTCCCTCTCCCCTCTCTCTCTTCTCTCTCTCTCTCTCTCTCCTCTCTCTCTCTCTCTCCTCCTCTCTCTCTCTCTCTCTCTCTCTCTCTCTCTCTCTCTCTCTCTCTCTCTCTCTCTCTCTCTCTCTCTCTCTCTCTCTCTCTCTCTCTCTCTCTCTCTCTCTCTCTCTCTCTCTCTCTCCCTCTCTCTCTCTCTCTCGCTGCAGTACCATACCCGCGACTGCAGTTACCATACTTTAATTCACCTCTCTTTCTGAGAATTTCAAACTACTGAATAATTAAACTGAACTCAACAGCCAGACCTCAATCGTACCAACCCCCCCCCCACAAAAAAAAAAAAAAAAAAAAAAAAAAAAAAAAAAAAAAACGGAAATCATAGGAACGTTTTGATTGAAAAGTTGGTTGATAAACTCAAGAAGACCGGGCAAAAAACGTTTCACCGGGAGGGGGGGGTTGAGAGGGGTACTTGAAAGAGAATATTAGAGCGGCAAAAGGGCGCACAGTGATTGCCGCACCATGGTATGAGATCGATAAAAAGTGGTTAAAAATCGGTTGAAACAAGTCATCAAAAATCATCGTTTTCGACCGTTTTAAGCTCATTGTGCATTACAGTCAAAACTAAACTGAACTGTGTAATCGTTTGTTCAATCGGTGGTTCATCGGTGAATTTAAAAAAAAATGGCACAAAATATATACACAATGTGGCAGCTCTGTAAGTCTGTAAGTATATAGCCTAAGCATATTAATATTTATCGGAACGATAAAATATCGCCGATCCATAATCACTTTCTATGGCGCCGAATTTGAAGCAAACAATTTTGATTATTCGATTTAGAGTTTGAATAATTCATATATTCTCCACGATGTTCAATTATTTAAATCGACCCGCTTATTGTGCGTCGCATTAACACTGGTTTTTACATTGGAAAGTAACATAAAAAAGCATGAACAATTTATTGGGGAAAAGCGGTAACCTTTGTGGAACTCCTGCACCGCTGATAGAAGAGCTAAAAAAGTCTGATTCAGATTGAGACCCGAAAACAGTGGCGTAGCGTGCAATTTGGCATTGTTGCAGTTCGTCCATTTAAACCTATAAAAAGTATTGAGTATTCTGTGAACACCTTTGCATTTGACCCTTTACAGTCAAGTGGGATAAATAGCATTTCAGAAATTCACGCTGTAAATCGGCAATAAATGAGACATCTTGAGTTTGATTCAAGGTTGCTATAGATCTACTTTGAGTAGATCCTTGAGTTTCCTTGAGTTTTGATTTGATTACACGATTGTGCGTTTTTAGAGCGTCTCTTAACACAAGCAGAATACACCTTGGATTAAAACAAGAATTCTCTCAGCGCGAATGGCCGAATGGGTCTGTTGCATACTTTTGCTGCAACAATATAAAACCTTGATTCTTATGTTAAATTCGACGGAAATAACGATGCGCACATTAAAAACGTTCAAAATCCACTCATTAACTCAGGTAATCACTTCAATTTCAAACAGCCCGCGCTACACTAGGCACTATTGCACCGGTATACTACTACATAGACGAAACCACCGAGCATAAGTAAACAACATCGTAACTATGATGGAATTCCCTTCTAAGTACATGAACTATTGGCTGCATTTGCTGTCTGCTCTTTTCGGTTTATCAAAGATTACAAAATAATATAAGAAATGTACGCATCTAAACGAAACATTTCAATTTTTGTAAGTTCTGTTCATGTTTACATAAACGAGATGGTTCCATCTATGTAGTTATAAGTCGGTGATATAGTGTCTAGAGTAGCGCGAGTTGTTTGAAATGGAAGGTATTTTCTGATTTAATGAGTGGATTCTGGAAGTTTTAATGTGCGCATCGTTATTTTCGCCGAATTTTACGTTAGAAACAATGAGTTTCATTGATGTAGCAAAAGTACGCAACAGACCCATTGTATCCCTATAATAATCGATACTTTTGCATTGGCTCAAATGAGAGGGATAGTCTGATACCCGAATCGCGAGCCACCTCAAAGGAGTTACTCAACACGCATTTCATCTAAAATATACATACAACTGCAATGCTATACTTTGCCGGTGCGGCTACCCGCTACCTGTTGAGTCTTAAGTGTTGACTTGCAGCGGTATGAGTGATGTGCTACACTTTGAGGTTCCCCACATTTGCAGCCGCCTCCATTAATTATTCCTCGTCAAAAACCGCTTGCCTCCGCACATTTGAGAAAGTTTGATATGATTTAATTACTTCTCAAGGATTTTCCCTGTCACCGTGCGTGTCACTTCTAATTGTTCGTTTTCAGAGTTTGTTTGGAATCATACGTACATGAGCTGACGCGAACCTAACATCTGATGAATGATGTGAAAAAAACAAAAACAAAAAATGAAGGTTCCAGGACGCAGAGGTTATAACTGTGTGACAGTATGTTTGTCACCACGTCAGTCTTATTGCCAGATTGGGGTAAAAAAGCCAAACGTTTTTACATTGATTTAAATGGGGACGATATGGCTTTTTTCCCCTCAATCTGGCAACACTGCACCACGTTCCTAGTTGACGCGGGGTTTTATAGGAAGAACGCTCCAGGCTGACTGCTTCGCCACCAATCCCACCAGCAATCCAAATAATATAGGGTATTTCAAAAATATATAAAGCATACATTTAAGAGCGTACACTGAGAGAATTTTTATTTTTAAACCAACGCAACGTGTATTTCGTTTGTGTTAAAGAAACTGCACAGTGAAATATTGACTAGGAGGACATTCTTTTAACCCAAGGTAAATGTCTGCTGCTACAAGTAAATGATTCCTTGTTGTGCGACAGTGATTCTCCTTCATGTAACAGAACTCTTTACTTCGCACAAGGAAACCGTCACAAGTAAACACGTGTTTCCTTGTTTTTAAATAAGTGATTTCTCTCAGTGTACTTTCAAGATGTAGAATACAACTTTCTCCCAATGAAGAAGTGTATGAAGACAAGTGACACTTCTTGAAGGGAACACTAAAGTAAGTTGAGAGATTCGAGGTTAGAAGCTGGATATTTACAATGGTTCAATGGCAGTGGCGTAACGTGCAATTATGGCAACGTTGCAGTTTGTCCATTTAAACCCGTGTAAAAGATCGAATACGAAGGCGTTTGCCGGACACCCAATAGTTCTATCTTTTTCATGAGTTTAAATTAACAAACTGCAAGGTTGCCAAATTGCAAGCTTCGCTACTGTTCAATGGAGAATATGCGACCTAAAACCGAACATGGGGCAACACTGAAGGCGAGACTTCCTGAATTATAGCAAGGCAACAAAACTTTTTGTTTCGGTTTCATTTTACAGGTTTAGAATGTCTCAATTACATCCAATCAAAACAACCTGGATCTTTAGAAATTAAACATAATGGGGATGAGGCAGTTGAGTTGGTGTTTCAAGGGTATACCAGCTTGCAAAGGGCTTCGAGGAGTTAGGAAGCTGAAAAGCCCTGAACGTCAAATGTTGACACTATAATAACGGGACGAATGGCAATCAAAAGAGAGAAAATTCATTTACTTATTTGATCTCTTAAAACCTATCATAATGAAATTCAAGGACAGGTATTTAAGAAAGCCATGGTATACGGGGGTGGGGGTGGATGGGGGGGGGGGGTTAAGCATTTCAGATTGATCACAAAAATGAATCTTTAACCCTTTCCTGGCCAAGCAACTAAATTTTTTGAAAAACCTTTTAAAACTGGTCAAAATGGCTTCCCTGGAACCAAGTTAAGATAAAAAAATTTTTTGTTGAATTTTCTGCAGTGTCCTATATACCAGTACAAAAGCGGTACTCAGAAGTACCGCCAGCCTCCTTGGTGGGGTTATCATGCATACTGATGTAAAAATTATCATTACTCATATTGAAAATTTCATTTAGAGGCATAATAGAAGTAAGAATAAAAAAAAAAAAATCATGAAAAAACCTTTTTTTTGAATTTATACAAATTTTTTAATCGTGTTGACTTGCGAAAGGGAGTTTTTGGCTAGTCATGGAGACACACTTGATATTTCTGCTCCGTAAAGTGCTGCCACCTGGCGGATTATATTTTTTTTCTAAGTTCTACAGTAGTACTGAGAAGTACCGACGGCCTGAACACCTACTGTAGCGCTCAGTGTATTTTATATGGATTTTTTAATTTGTGGTACTCAAAAGTATTAACGATCGATTGCCTAATGGTTGTATTTAAGTTCGGTTGCTTTCATCAACAACTGCACTCAATCGATGAGACATAAACCGTTCGTATAGTAGAAGGGACAAAGGAAATCGGTCAAACTATATGCAACACGCAACGCACTTGATAAATTCTATAAAACAATTTTCAATTCTGGAATTCTATAGCCCTAAGATCATTTTGTGTAAATCGTATAGTATTTGTATTAAATAGAAAGAAAAATTTCAAAAACTATCAAAGAGGGCATCTTGAAGGGTCAATATGTATATGCATAGAAACACTCTTTATCGCCCTTTCCTAAATCTCTCTCATGTTTTATTCGTTTTCTTATGTATTTTCTTTTTCAGAGTTACCTGTACAAACCAAATTAGCCAATATAGTTACCAAATTTTCAGACTTAACTTGTTTTATTAATTTTAAATTAATTTATTTGCTCTGTTTACTTTTTATAGTTTATCTAATTTATTTAATTTAATTCTATTGCCACTTATTTTTTTATAATGAATAATAGCACTAAAGACTCAAGAAATCCACTCATTAACTCATTAAACGCTCTTATACGCGCGAGTGTAATGATTTCGCTGGGGACTTATAACTAATAGGAGTTTCCCATCTAATGATATAATGTCACTCCATCAAGAATTGACCAATAAGAGACTACTTGCCTTTGACACCAGTGTCACCATGTGCCACGGTCCCATTATAATCGATGTAGGTTGTGGATATAACCACTCAGGTGTCTAATTTCATACTCTGTGAATCTTAATTCCTTGTCAGCATAGAGAGAGGGACGAAATTAAGATAAGAATCTCCTATTATTAGTGCCCCCCCGTCATCACGCTCGCGCATTTAAAAGCATTTCATGAGTTTAAAAGGGATCTTTCCACCTGCGAATTTAAAAGCGCGAATAAACTGATTAGGCCAATGATCTGCCTTAAAAGTCGATCGGTCGAGTCCGATGTATCGACGACAAAGAAGCAGCCTAATGGCCCAAGCAGTCGATTCGCGCTTTTAAATTCGCAGGTAGAGAGAGGGTCCCTTAAGAGTGGATTTCGTGAGTTTTCAATGCTACTAATGTTATTTGTCGAGGTTTTCCCCCTAAATCAACCCTTAGATTGCTTACAGCAAAAGTAAGCGACAGCCCCATTGTAGAGTGTTTCGCTTTCATTTATGCAGTCAACGGTAAATTTTAACTTGGCAAAAGCGTGAAATGATTCAGAACATAAACTCGCATTAAAATCATATCCCTCGCGCGACGCGGGATCAATGGATGGAATTACCCCATCGATGAATTATGAGTGATTAAGTCTTTAATCCGAGATTCGAACTAGATTGCACGGATCGTAAACTCTGACACCAACTCATTGAGATTCAAGTCGAGCTGAGTTGAGGCTGTTGTGCTATTAAACACCCAACCTTAATTAGCGCGGATATTTATTCATGCAGACGTTCCATGTCGTCAGGTTCAACTCGCAAAGACTTTGCTAAAGTAAATTGAGTCGGTTATCCTTGAATTAAGGCCTATAATGCATGCAATCTCGTGTCTGCTCTTCGCTAGAAATTCCGATTTTATCCTAATGGTGATTTGCAGTGAAGAGCAAACCTGTTGCACAGTGAACTTGCATTGTATCCCTCTGCCTACATCGTCTCGGTTATAGGTACTCAATTTGTTTTCCAACAGTTTAAGCTTGTGGCAGTTAACGATCTATAGACCGTTTTCGTGCGGCATCACGGAAATAACTGTTTCCAACCAAAATGTTCTGTCTCACTCACTCTCACATGGTTTCCCGTAAGGTTTCGATTCCAAATTCTCAAGTGCTAGTTCATGCTAGTGGGTAAACAGCCAGCTCTCTTTTTTTGTAATTTTATATCACCTTCGGATTTCACGTATTTTAACATGTATTTTGACTTAATGTAATCAACATATCAACGTGTATCAACGTATGTAATGCTTGAAATGTCAAAAGTTACACTGAAAAAAAAAAAATGCTGATTCAACATTTAAATGTAAAAAAAGTGTGCGATAAGTTCAACATGCTGATTTTACATTATGAAAATGCTGATTTAGCCATAGACGTAGTTAAATGAGCATTTTAAGATGTTGAATCAGCATTTTTATAATGTAGAATCAGCATTTAGAACTTGTCGCACATTTTATAACATTTTTATTGTTTAATCAGCTACTCTTTTTTTTTAGTGAAACCTCATTTTATTTATTATGCGGTGTTCGATTACGAGAAACAATTCTACAATATTCTTGGGGAGGATATACTCAATCAAAAAAACCGAAAAGGCAACATTTTTTAAGAAAAAAAAATACGAAAAACAGGACAGACCACTCCATCAAGTTTAAATCAATCAAAATTTCAATTTTGAAGGTCTTAAGTCTTAACCCTTTCCTGGCTGGCGGTACTTTTAATGATCGCTAATCATTATGATGATAATTATTGCGCAATCGGTAACATCAAGGGCAAGATTGATCAGTCGAGTGGTTGTTAGGGAGATCCAAGATTATAAGTGTAAGTACCACAAACTCAGGTAACTTGGAACGGGGGTCTAAACTTGGAACACTGTTTGATAGTTCCGTTCTGCTGCCCTTGGCAGCACTGGTTCAATCATAACCAATGAGCTATAACTTTAGAGTGGCACACCATGGAACGTTCCGCTGGTTTATTGTTGTCACCTAGGGCGCCGCCGCGCCGCCATCTTGCCTTAAAAATCGATTTTGAGGTTTAATTTTGTAGGTCGTTTCCGGTCGTTCCGTTAACAAACTCGGGCATCGCCAGAAACGACCTACAAAAGTTAACCTCAAACCTTGAAATCTGCCGTCCAAATCCCGCTTTTTCCCGGGATTCCTTCTACCCTGTGTGGCACAAGGTAGACCAGCTCGCTGCCACTCTAAAGTTATAGCTCATTGATCATAACCAGCCACAAACATGAGGGTGATTAAACTACAAAAACACTTGTTCTATATGATTGAACAAGTGCGCTGCCACAGGCAGCAGAACGAAACTACCAAAAGTGTTCCAAGTCAGGACCCCCCCCCCCCCCCCCCCAAGTTACCTGAGTTTTACCGTACCTAACATTTTGAGTTTGGCTGCTCTCTTAACTCTGAACCAAGACATCAAATATGAGAGTTATTCAGAAATCATTCGCTATTGAGAAAAGCACATACCCGCACACTCTCAAAAATATCTTCATTTCGGAGAAACCCTTTCCTTCGATATTTTCCTTCTTCTTTTTCGGAGATCGTCGTGAGATGACAGAAGCATTTTCGCCACACGATTTTCCTTATAACCCCCTTCTCTTCCCTCCTATCCTTTCCTCTCCTTTTACCTACTCCCCTTTCCATTTGCAACTCCCTTTATTTCCGAAAAATCCTTTCCAGGAGCCTGGCTTACGAATCTATTTAGATTAAGGTCGGGGAGGAGGCCTTCGAATCGTTTCGTGCGGTTAGTCCGTGAATCATTTTTAAAGGAAATGAGGTCCCAAGAGAGGCGAACACGGCTTCGATGCCTTTCCCCCTCTCCAAACCCCCATTCCACCCTCCACCCATATATATAGCTCACCACGCGACAAGTAGAATACATTCTCAATCACGCCGATATTCTCCAACCGCCTTTCCCGCCATCTGCTCTAACCCATCTCCAATAGGCTTGTATCAAGCAAGCTATACCTCCGAGGGGTGAAGGGGGGGGGGAGTTCTTTTTGCAACTTTATTCAAATGGTCTCGTGTGCATGATGGGGAACAATTTTATCCACGCACGCCTCACCAATAATCACTGCTTGATGATGTTTGCGTAAGGGTTTCGATTGTTTGCATCGTTGAGCATCTTTCAACAAAAAGAATCGAGTGTTGCCATCATAATTGAGATGAGCGCAGCTGTCAAGACAAAGACCTCTCTCATTATTTGCAGGAAAAAACAGGAGCTGGTAAAAGAAATTACTTACAGTGGAGGAGTGGTGAACAATAAGGGGTTTAATTGAATCTCGTGAACAATTTTAGCGCTTAAGCTGCATCTGGACACGCACGGAAAAGAACTTTGATGAAATTGTATTATGTTCACCGGAATCTAGCGTGACGGGATTGAACTTTGACGATGTCAATCATAGAAATTATTGGCCCTAATATTCGATTGAGATGGATCGAAATAATGGAAAGTGCTTTTTACTCCATCTGTATGGGAGCGTTCTAGAATTCATCAGATCGGGGAAACTATGGGGAGCTGGTATAAACTGAGATTATACATTAATGGTTTGCAAGTTTTAAAAATCAATCGATTGATCAACCATTTTTACAACGTTTCTTACGTAAATAATGAGGATTTAGTGACGTACTTACGTATACCCCGGATACTCCTGAGTCATACTTCGATTTTATTTATGCCAGAATTGGTACGTAACTTTTTTTTAAGCGTGCCCGTACGCACGCGATTCTTAAACGGTATGAATGATCTTGAATACATAGTTTTTCTAAATTGAATCCGAATTAACGATGACTGGTACATCGATTTGCACGATTTAGAGCAGTTAGATCGTGGTATTTAGCAAAACAGAATAAAGATGACGTACAGATATATTTCTTGAATGTCATTACTGGTTTAGTTGAAGTGTTCGAACTAATTTAGTGAAAATAATGTACCAGGGAAGATTTTTCAGGATTTCAGCTTAGTTTCAAATCGGGTAGACGACGTTGCATTTTGTAATTTAATTAGGTAGATTGTGGAAATTTCTTGGCTTTTGTTTGTACTATCCTTTAAAAGCCATAATTTATTTTCTATTCACGTTGTTTGTTGGTTCAACTACGACAACATTTAAATTGCGAATTTACACGCTTCTCTGATCCAAACTAATCGCATATTCTTTCATTACGAAACCATGATCCCTTTCTTGCCCTAATTCCTCTCATCCATTTGGAGCGTTGTCGTTGGATTTTCTCAACCGTGCGGAATTCAGTTCGCGTATTCGTCACTGTCAATTGCGGAATGCACTATTAAAAAGGGGACGTGTTTTCGCTCCGCACGCGCGGTGTCATCAACTACAAGTTGCAACGTTGTCGCATCGAAGTTTTCAGGGATCGCGTTTCAGATGTGGTGGCTCATGTTTTCATCTGAGGACATCCTTGATACATGTATACACGGAAAAAAATGCTCAAATAAGAATAGCCAGAATTCTATAAAAAGCTCTCGACAATTCTGGCAGTGTTCAGGTAATTTTTGATCTGTTTAGGTCTACCATGCCGGAATTTTTTGACACCATGCATACATTACTTAGGTGAAAAATTGCCAGAATTAAATTTCAGACTAAAATGTCTATAACTAGACTTGGACCTTTCTGAAAACTGCCAGCATTTCTTTTCGGAAACTTTCCGGCCTACGGCTATGGTATGGATCAGTGGCGGCTCGTGCAATCTGGCAACCGTGCACTTTTACCATTTAAACGTATGCAAAAAGATCGATATCGATTATTTTACACAGTTTTAAATGGAGGAAATCCATTGTTGCCACATTGCACGAGCCGCTGCTGGTATGGATTTGACTTTACCCGTTGAGCTTTACCGTTACTTTCATCATTAATCAAAAAGCTTTATTCTGCAACCTTAACGTGAATTTCTACATGGGTCATGAGCTCTGACAATGCGTCAGATTCTATAAAAAAGTCGACTTTTTCTTGGAACGTGAGAAAGCGGTAATAGATAGAATTATTAAACGCGGTTTTTTCGAATAAGTACCTATTTATTTCGCTTCGGGATGAATGTTAATTTATCAATATAATATAGCACCCTTGCATTCATTCAGCTTATTTGGTTTTTTCGAATATATATTCATTTCGCTGCGGGATGAATGCTAATTTATCAATAGAGAGCAACACCTTTTATTCATTCACCTTCCTTCGTCATTGATGTATATGTTTCATTAACCGCGTTCATCGTATCTAAAATACACTCCAAGGCGTGTTTCTGACACTCATGATAAATTATACTTTTTTTTAGCCTTGACTTGTCAAAATAAGGTGGTTCGGCCCTTTATAACAAACACAAGTAAACACGATTTTTGTATCTTTCAATTATTTTTTTCCTTTAACTATAGGGCTCCGGCGCACACGATCAAACAAGTCAAGCCGTTTGATCAAATAGGCAATAACATGACAGCCTGACATTAAGGCAGAAAACTGCAGTAAAAAAGACAGAATGCGTTGTTTTCAGACTGTTTCTGATGGAACTGATGTTTGACGAAGTTGTTTGAAGGATTTGTTTGACTGACGGTCAAAGAAGCCGTCAAACAACAGCTTTTGTTGACAAACACCGCGGTGGAATATTTTCGGCTGTAACGCGCAATAGTTGGACTCCAATTGTTGTTAGTGAATTTTGGCTCAACGATTTGCTCTGTTTGATGAAGAGATTTGAGCGTGAATGGAGACATGCCCTTCACATATTAGTTTAGTTCTTTTTTATCTCTCATTCACGCCCTTGACTAACTAACTTAAGGGGTCTGACAAGGCTCAAGGGCAGTGGGGGAACTAGAAATCATCCAAAAAGAACGATATCATGTCAGGAGGGGGAAGGGTTGCTTGCCTTTTCAAATGAAAGCCGGAAATTTTCCCGAAATCTCCTTGTATACAGGGTGTAACAAAAACTATTTACAGTAATTTTCAGGGCGTGTTTTAGAGGTAAAAATAAGACTTTTTTCTTTCCGACATTGTCGTCTTTTCGAGTTACAGTGTTGCAAAGTTTCCGAAAAACAAAATTTAAAAAATTGTTATAACTCCCTTGTGAATTTGTCTTAATGCTCGTAAATAAATGCTGTTATGAAATTTTTAGGAGCTCTTGCCGATTTGGCCGTGAGAATGCTGTATGCACAAATTTTGGGGGGGGGTTTTTGGGGGTTTTTTTCTTGATTTTTCTCTTTTTTTTTGGCCCAAATTATGTTGAAACATGCTATCGGATTCATTGAACCCAAAACCGATTAGCATCATTCAAAGTTCGTAAAAAAATGTACTTTTTTCGGTTCTTACTTTTTTTTCCCTTTTACGCAATTCTTTTCCGAGAAAATCGTCCCTGAAGTTGCAAAGGTCAGCCAATAACCGCCTTTTTCTTTGATTTTGTCAATTCTTATTCTTATTCATTTTTTTTATCATTTCTTATTCGGGGAACCCTCAAAACCCCCCTCAAATTTGTGCATACAGCATTTTAAAGGCCCAAAAATCGGCAAGAGCGCCAAAAATTACATAACAGCATTTTTTTACGAGAATTAAGAAAAATTCACGAGGGAGTTATAAAAATTTTTCCAATTTGTTTTTTCGGAAACTTTGCAACACCGTAACTCGAGAAGATGACAATTTCGGACCCATTTTTACGAAAAAAAAGTTTACTTTTACCTCTAAAACACGCCCTAAAAATTACTGTATACCTATAGTTTTGTTACCCCTGTATAGTGAAAAATTTTTGGGCTCAATAAAGGGGGTTTAAAAAACCCTTCCCCTCCCTTCTTTTAAATCCATTCATGTTTAGGGGGAGTCACTAAAAGAGGTGTAGAAAGTGGATTAGGAAGGTTTGCTTGAAGCTAAAAATATTTGGCGAAGCATCCCCCCCCACCCTTCCGGGTCTGTTTTCATTTTGCCCCAAATTTTTTGCACGCATGGACATAGGGTTTTTTTAAAAATAAACTGTAGGGAATACCCTACGAACACTTTCTCACACCTTTTTTACGTGGGAGCGGCCCCCAGCCCCCCCTTTGAAATTTTGGGGGGAGCCCAAAAACCCCCCCTTTAAAATGGTGGGGGAGACCCCAGCCCCCCTTTTAGAATTGGGGGGGGGGAGACCCCTGACCCCCCTTTAGAGTTATGGGGGCCCCCCCAGCCCCCCCTTTAGAATTCTAGGGGAGACCACTAGACCCACAAGTATTTATCAAATTTTTTCATCTCTAGACGTAATTCTGCCTTCAATCCGAAGAGTTTGCAAATTTGTAGAGAAGCTGTACGAATAGTTGCCTACTTCATCAATTGAAGGCTAATTGAGACCCCTCAATTCTAATCTAAATTGTTTGCTTTCAACATGTTTTAGATTAATTCCAGATTCCAATAAGTTCTTATTCTTTAAGTTGCATTCATTCTATTTGTTGGAGTTTTTTTTTTTTTCTTAGTTTTTATAGGTCGTCAAAATCGATATTGATTCTTGCATTTCCTCCAATGAATACACTTTTTGGTTCCTTCTTTCAAATGGTGGATCTTCAAAAAAATTTTTTTAGTTTAGCAGATTAAACCACCTCCAAAGATGTATTTTGTTTGCTGACTGCGTACAAAAAATTTCAACCAAATTCATCCAGCCATTTTTGATTGACTCGTCTTTATACATTTAATTTTTTTATACGTTCTTTTTTTGGTTTGATGGAACCTATATTGTCTTTAAACGGTATCAGACTTAAGAGTTGTTGATTGTAGCTATATACAGGGAAAAAAAAATATGCCTAGGCAGATTGCAAACTTTTTGTTTTAATATTCATCTAACTTAATTGAGTCATACTTAAATTTACTTATTCCAAATATTTTTTTTGTATTTATATTGGCTTATTTTAAAAGATTTTTGCTCGATCGCACCTGTTTCCCCCTTGAAACGGTTTTAAAAGGGTTTTTTCATGATGACTGTATGAGAGAAATATTTTAGTGGGTCGGTAACATTTTATGTTTGTGCAAAGTTTCATCAAAATTCATCTCATTCATGATTGACTCCAAGTTTTAACATTAATTCCTCACTTTAATTCTTCTTTTGGGTCGAACACCTTTTTGATTTTTAAACTCTTTTAAAGGGTTGTATTTTGTAACTGTAAGGGATACTTTCTTTTGTAGACTAATAGAATTGTATTTGCCAGTTTTCATCAAATTCATTGGACCAAACCTGAACTATCCCAATTAATAGGAATATTTTTTATTTGCGTTTATTCCCATTTTTTTTTCTCAATAGCACCTATATTGCCTCTTGAAAAGTTTTTTATCAGTTGTGTATGGTGACTAAGAAAGCAAAATATGTTAGTATTTTGATAGTGGATTGAGTGTACAAAAGTTTCATCAAAATTCATGGAGCCATAGTTGATTGACTCCAAGTAAAAAGATTAATTTCTCACGATAATTCCTTTTTTTTGGCTCGAGCGCACTTATTTTGATTTTTTAAACGGTTTTGAGGGTTGAATTTGTAACTATGTGTATTTTATTTTATAGTAGGCTGAATGTAGTTTTTTTTTTGCAAATTTTTCATCAAAATTGATTGAGCCAAACTTGAATTATTCCAGTTTTACCCATTTTTACCCTTTTTACCATGGATTTCAATGGAAATCTTTTTTTCCCCCATAACTAACCTAAAATTTGAAATTTCAAAAAAGCAAAAAAAGTGCCTCTGGGGAATCTCAAAAGAAATAGCTGTGCAAAATCTGGAAGCATAAGGACCAATATTTCAAAAGTTATGGGAAGGTACGGACGGACTGACTGACGGACGACTGACGGACTGAGGGACAGACGCCACAGATTTTTTTTGCATATATGCTCTATGTTAGAAAGGGTTAAGAAATATGGGACTATGATTGAAGTATGTTCTTTTGATGGTATTGGACATGATGAGAGGCCATTATTTTGAAAAAATCATGATTGACTTAGTCGTGAGAGGCCAACTATCGCAAAAAATACCTTGAAAATTTCTGCGCCATCGCAATACTTTCTCAATTTTTCTAATTTCATTAGAGTGAGAAAGTAAAAAACCAATTTCGCGTTTTGCAAGGTCCGATCAAATACGCACATAAAGAAAAAATGATGCGTCTACAAAGATACATCCATCACTACTTCAAGCAATATTTTTTGAGCAAAAATACATAATACACAGTTTTAGCCGTTTTGGGCATGGTAGAGTTCTGAAATGTTCCAAACGAGGGCATTGCAAAAAAAAAAAAAAAAAAAAAAAAAAAAAAAAAAAAAAGGAAGTAAAATGGCTGTCAACAAAAATCGATGTAATTTTCCAACTGTGGCGTGGTTTCATCCCCTATAGTTTTAAACGCTTCTTCTTTTAGAAGCGAGTCATGTTCGCAAACCCTTTCATAAGACGTGTCTTTGATGTTATCTGGAATAACGGAGTTTGGCCGCGGTCTTCTGTCCGTATACTTTTTTTTCTTAACGAAAAGAAAATTGCACTAATTTATATGTTTAACTCGGGCACGCGCGACTATTATTACAGCTCACCGTATACATTACAATTTTCTGTATTACTATAAAAGCTTATAGGCTGATTCAAGTATTCATTGGTTATAGCTCTGGGAGAGTTTCAATGAATAACTTTTTGTATATACAAAGGAAAAATAAAATAAACACTGACCTTCATAAACGGAGATCGAAGAGTTTAATGGAAAAAAGAAAATAAAAAACACTGACCTCATTTATGGAGGTTAAGGAGTTGTCAAAAGGGCGAATTAAGTTTCTACGAAGGAGGTGCTCAGTGGAAATGAATGGTCAAATGTGCATTTACAAAAATTTATTTTATGTTATTGTTCATTTTTCAATGTCGGAAATATTGTCAAAATGTTTTGTTGTATTTATGTGTGTTATAATGTTGTATTTCGCACGACGTATGAAGCAAAGCGTGCAATTTTGGCAACGGTGGTCTTACTATTTTAGACCTCTGTAAAATAATCGACGTTTTTCTCTTTTTTATAAATAAGTATAGAACCAACCCCTTCCAGGCTCAAGGAGGTGATTACGGAGGATCGGATCATTTTGGGTACCGTTATCGTTATCGTTTACATATAACCTTATGGGTGGCGACCTTTACTACACAGTTCAGTTCAGTGTATGAATGTACTGCATGAAAATATACTCTAACCTGTAATAATTTCTCAATTGGCCGAGTCGTCGATGACTTTAAAAAACTTGCGGATAAGTATTTTAAAAATTCAGCGGCGATCGCACCGATTGAGAGAAGATTGCAGATCGGGGTATTTTCGTGCAGTACGTCATACACTGAAGTGAACAGTGTAATCTTTGCTCAACCGGTGGAATCATCGGTGAATTGAAAAATGTCATTAATTTTTTTGTAAAACCAGGATTGTCAGCACCTGCAGGTAGATCGAACGAAGATATCTGTTAAGTTTGGATGCTCAAATCCGGAAAATAAGGACGTAACTATGGGAATTCGGAATCCGTTGTGCGATACGATAAATCGAACAGCGATTGTGCGAATTCCCATATAGATACATCTTTATTTTCCGGATTCGAGCATCCAAACTTGACCGGTATCTTTGTTAGATCTACCTCCAGGTGCTGACAATCATGGTTTTACAAAAAAAAAACTACACAGAGTCCGGGAAATGACCATTAATCGATCGACTAATCGATCCTTTTGGGTCACGTGTCATGGAATCACCTTAAATGATCGCAAAACGGCAGCGCACAAAAAAAAGGGAAAAAAACACTTTGGTAGCGCTGAAAAAACCTTTGGTAGAAAAATGACCCAGCAAAAGACTTTAGTTGGGCCAACCAAATTTTTTATTCACCCAGCAAAATCTCTTTATTTAAAGCGAAAAGAATTTTTGGTTGGCTCCACTAAAGTCTTTTGCTGGGTCATTTTTCTCCCAAAAGGTTTTGTCAGCGCTACCAAAGTTTTTTTTCCTTTTTTTCTGTGCGCGGGAAAAAAAAAAAATTGAATGGCGGCATCACTGCGATTCACTGCGTTTGATACACGAATACATAGTTATCGTGGACACACGGCTCCTTCCAATGGAGAATATTCTCTCTTCTCCTTCGTTGAAAAATAAGAAACAAGGGAATAGGCGGAAAGCGTCGTACGTTAAACGGAGGAAAATGAGAAAAAAAGGTTCTTTTAAATTTTCTTATATTATCGCTTCTGATCTTGCCGACCCGGATACAGGGATAGTACCTATCTGTTTCATCCGTCCCCCAATGGAGTGTGTCCGGAAATTTTGATGCTTTTCAGAAATTCAATCAATGCCTCATTTCCTTTCGTTTCTTTTCCATTCCTTTGCTCTTTTTTATACCGTTCAGCCGCTGAAAAGTAGCGCCTGGTGGCTCCACATTGTTGTCATACAGACACGTTTCGCAAAGCTGCCGTTTGCATATAACTGATGGCATTTTTCATTTCACCGATGATTCCGCACCGGTTGAAAAAAGATTACGCAGTTCAATTCAATGTATGACTGAAATGTACGAAAATACTCTGATCTGTAATCTTTTCTCAATCGGTAGAAACTTCGTTAATTAATTAAAATATCTGCAAGTTTTTAAAGTCATCGACTACCCTATGAGTTGAGAAAAAGATTACAGATGCGAGCATTTTTGGGGTATTACAGTAATACACTGAACTGAACTGTGGAACCTTTTCTCAACCGCGGTGGAAACGTCGGTGAATTGAAAAATGTGATTTCTACGCAAAACGGCAGCTCAGACTTTTTGAGCCTCAAATAAAATTATTCGCTTGACCGATACCAGCTTTTTCACTTAGCGGTTTAGGACATTGGTCCCGCAGATTAAAGATCTACGCTCAGAAATATTTCAGAAAAAGTAGATGGCTCTGAGGAGGTTCGTAATTTTGGGAGGAATGCCCAAAAATGTGAGGGGCCCTTTTTGGCCCCAAAAACATGGTCAAAAGTTAAACTAGTCTAAAAATCCCAGTAAAATGGCTCTACTTATACTCTTAAAGGCATACATCTTTAGATTTGAGTGTGGTTACTCCGGGTTTTTTTGAACTTAAACGGCTTGTTTTACCACCTCAACGTGGGCCGTTTTGTGTTTTTCTACGGAAAAATCCCGACTTTTTGTTAAATGATATAATATTTAGTTGTGAGCCGGACATATAGTTCGGTTTTTACTTTAGATATGTTATTAAGCTACTAAAAAGGGGGCATATTTAAAAATATTCATCAAACTAGGTCCGGTTACTTAAATGTTGAAATTTTCTGATTTCGTGAAAAAGGAAAAATAGACAATTCGAAAATTCGAAAAAATTTGTCTCTGCCAAAAATGTCGTAAAGACGTACAAAATTAAAGCTTTAATTTCCAATCTCTGCATGTTATAAATCGATGACGTAAAAAATTTTTGCCAACTTTTTAGCTTAAATGATTTTTTGAGTCTGATCTCGAGGGCTCGATGATCCGCCCTTCTTGAGCAAGTCATCAGATTTGGAGATTTTCATAATGTAATCGAAAGGAGGTGGCGAACACCCAGCCCATCTTTTTTTGCAAAATCGGAACTACTAGGATTCACGACAAAGTGCTATTGTGTACCAGAAAATACCTGCAACTTTTGCTACAGAGGAAAAGGGCCCGTGACGCTTTTGCCATCTCTGCATCTGTCAGATCGTCAAAAAGAAGCCTACTCGACGGGAAAAAAGACGCGCAATGCCGACCAACCCGTCGCCGACGGGCGTCTCTTTATGGAAATTCGTTCGAACAAAAGGGCCTGTTTTTATTGTGAGCAATCTTCTGTTTTTGAATTTCTATTCAGAGGGAAAAAAAATTAATTTCTCATTGAATTTTTTCCGACCTCCTTCCCTTTTCTCGCCTGCCTCCTGCCTCGTGCCTCGTGACCCGTTTTATTTGTCCCTCATTTCTTTAGATCCTACAGATATACGTTTTTTAAATATAAGCAAACAATACACCTGAATATCCCTTTTACTTCCAGATGTTTAGCTGAGCTAAGCCCGCTGAGCTGTCCTTGCTTTTGAGCACCAAGAACTAGAATACTGTATTAGAGGAGAGCCATTGTTATTTATATGGACCCATGTTTAAGCTGTAAGCTTTGGGGTTCAGCATTTTAACCAGAGCTGTCGTTTTGCGCATAATTAACCCCTTTTGCCCAACTTTTTTTGAACATGTTGGGTGTTTTCTGGGGTTTTTTTTCAAAAACACCATCTTAGAGTTGAAACAATTTAAAATTTAAAAAGTGAAATTTTCTGGTGCAGCTAATCTATAGGTGCTGAAAGATCACAACAATGATTTTTGAGTAAAATTGGCCTATATTTATAGTAATTTGGTCCGAAAAAAACCATTAAAAGTGGGTCGTTAACGACCCAATGGGCATATATGGGGTTTTTTTACATTTTTCTATTCGCCGATGATTTCCACCCGGGTTTAGAAAAGATTACACAGTTCAGTTCAGTGTATGACTGTGCTGCATGAAAATACTCTGCGGGCCGATCATTTACTTTATCGTTAAACCGATCTTTAAGACTCTACGGGTGATGCTATTGGTCGAATATTGTAAAACTTAGCCGTTGCTATGGTAACCATCGTTATAGTGTCCGTTTTTTAACGGTTATATACTCATGAATAGCCTTTATAAAACGAGACTCTTAACGATAATTACCATAGCAACAGCCAAGTTTTACAATTTTCGACCAATAGAGCATCACTCGTAGACAGTTTTAACGATGAAGTAAATGATCGGCCCGCTGATCTTTAATCTTTTCTCGATCGGTGCAACCGCCGTTCGACTATTAAAATATATGCAAGTTTTTTAAAGTTATCGATGACTCCATCGTTTAAGAAAATATTATAGATACGAGTATTTTCATGCATTTACAGTAATAAACTGAACTTTAAATGGTTTAAAATTTTCGCAACCAGTGAAATCATCGGTGAACTGAAAAATGTCATTAATCATACGCAAAACGGCAGCTCTGATGGTTCCACCCACACGCGTGAGCCCAATGAGAAGGGGGGGGGGCTGAAACGAACTTCGGTCTGTCTTTTTGAATAAACATTTCATTCTTTTAAGCCGACAACGTTAAGTGAGTTGATTTTACTGAATCTGTTTCACGATTTGAAGTGAATTTAACTATTTTCAAATGTGCTAAATCAACTAAACTGCAATGTCAGATATGCATGTAAACACCGCGCTGTATTAAACTTACTAAAATATGTTTACCAAAGGTGTTAGATTGAAATTAGCATTTTTATTTTTTTGGTGTTTCTTCAACTCGCTGCGGTCATCATACGACCGTTCGACCTCCGAAACAGTGGCGTAGCGTGCTATTATAGGCAACGTTGTTATGTGTCCATTTAATTAATCCATTAAAAATATCGAACTATTGGGTGTTCGGTGAACACCTTTGCGTTCGACCTTTTACACGGGTTTTTAAGTAGACACAATACAACGTTGTCAAATTGCACGCTACACCAACTGCTCCAAAAATAAACTGAATATGAACGCAAGAGAGGAAAATTAGGAGGAAGAAGGGGAAAGAGAAGAAGACACAGATAACTGTATATAGGTATAATTGAATTTAGCGAAATCGAAGTACTCGTAAAAGTCGAAGGTATAGATTATCCTCTATAATGGACCTTTGTGGCTGCTTTACAATGTATTTATAGTCAAGCTGGAATTTATGTTATGGTGATATCAGCTGTAATTTGATGCCGCGGATCGGGCCTCAAATTTATGATACGAAGGTTGCCTATATGCTCAGGCTAATTGAAATGGGTGGCTTGCTCAAGATAAGTGGTGAGGAATTGAGGATGAATTATTGCTATTGCATGGTTGGCCGCGTAAGTCGGTGATGGTATGGTCAGATGCCCGGGTTATGGCTATTGGTCTCATCTATGCTGTATGTTGTGGCTACTTGAGTTGGGCACTCTGTTGTGTTTTTAAGAAAATCTCATCACGAGTTCGCCGACTCGACTTGGGTTCAAAACCGAATCTGAGTTAAAAGCAGGAATGGAATATGATTAAAGAATGCACATTAAAAAGGAATCGAGATTTATTTTCGTAAGCGCACCCAAAATAAGAATAAGAGCAGCCTGGATGTTAAAGTAATGAGGAAAAGCGCGAAATTATTAGTGGCGGTTGGCTACGTCAATCTCGGTCAAGTCAAAACAAAATAGATGAGGGGCGAAAGGAACCTCTTAAAGCGTAATTTTTTTCGCGACTAGGTGCCTGATCCTTTCTCATGATCGAGTCGACCTCTGCCAACCTTTGAAAACAAATGGTTGATGTGTTTTCGGATATCACGATGGCACGATGGAAGTCATCAGATTCATCTGATTCCCAATTTTTCTTTCAAGGGAACGGATGAGTGTGATTATTTTGATGCTATCGATCACCGCACGGAGAAAAATAGTATATCTTAACGACACAGACACAGAACGTTTTGACGGACATTCTGGGACTCGTTGCAGTAACTTTTGGTAATTATGTACATACAGTACCGTACAATGCTGTCAGATATACATTTTATATTAAGTCATAATAGAGGACATTTGGATATTTTTCGCAAAATTTGGCAGTTATAACACTGTAACCTCAGAAAGTGGTGAAGTTAAAGGTTAGAAGCAGTGGCGTAACGTGCAATTTGGCAACCTTGTATTGCTGGTGAAGGTGTTCACCAAACACCCAATACTTCAATCTTTTATTTGGTTTTAAGTGGACGAGCAGCAACGATGCCAAATTGCACGCTACGCCACTGATTAGAGATTGCTCTATCAGAGTTTGATTTACGGCAGTTTGACTACCATGTTCACGCCATCAGGACAGAATTTGATGTATAGTAATTAAGTAGTCAGTGTATCTTCATGGCTAGCAGAATTTTGGTTATCATGGCCGCGTATACTTCCTTCTCAGGGCGGAAAACATCCAACAGAAAGTTACAGAATCGCTTTTAAAGTCTGCAGCACCGGATTATCATGATTCACCATATCATTCGCCAAATTAAAGCCAACAAAAGGCCATTTGTCAAATCTAAAGATTGCCTCACAAAACTCCCCCCGAAATCCATTTCCTGTTAAATTTATCCAGTGTTTTATCGGAAACGTTGGGAAGGAGGGGAAATCCCCCTCGACAACGTCTTTGGAAGAAAGGGAGCTTGGGTTTCGCTATTAAAACGATTCACAAATCTGATTATTTTTCGCGATGTCTTTGAACATAGCTTTCATCAAGTTAGAGGTGGAAGAGAAGGGAAACAAGGACCGGGGGAGAGAGAGAGAGAGAGAGAGAGAGAGAGAGAGAGAGAGAGAGAGCTAGAGAGAGAGAGTGAGTGAGTGAGTGTGGAGGGGGGGAAGCAAGTATTTTCAATTTAGACTTTTGACTTCTCTTTGCCAAAGTTACTTTTTCCGTTTTATTCCCCATCCTGTAAAACCCCTGTTTATCCAAAAGAAACATTGTGCTTTCGTGGATATTCTCTTTCAGTTCTCCCTTCCTTCCGTGCGTTTTACATTATTTTATCGAGTCTTTCTGCGACCGCTTTACGTCTTTCAATACTATTGAGGCGTTGGGTGTAAACACGACGCTACTTCCGTTCGAAATACACTAGAGAAGAGTTTTTGTTACATCAAACGCCCGAGCGCCTCAATAGTTGGCAAAAATATTGGCTGCATGTGAAGTTTTCTGGGAACTCAAAGAATGTGTCTGTTTATAAAATACACCAAACGTCTTGGGATTTTTTTCGTCCTCACTCAGAGCTGCTGTTTTTGTGTATGTTTAATGACTTTTTCAATTCATCGATAGCTCTACCGGTTGACCAAAAGATTACACAATTCAGTTCAGTGTATGAGTATGTAATGCACAAAAATACTGTAATCTGTAATATTTTTTCAATCGGTGAAATATTTTTAAATTTTTAATTAATTACAATAGCCGCAATTTTTTACTAAACCTTATAGGTTAGAGTATTTTCTCGCATTACAGTCATACCCTGAACTGAATTGTGTAACCTTTTTGTCAACCGTTGGAGCTATAGGTGAGGGGTCCCCAATTACTGACTATAGTACTTACTATACTTATAGTCTTCAACCGTGCAAGGAGGGTCGTTTGCAGAAAATAAATTTTCCACCTATTATCATACTTCTGATTTCATGTATTAAAGCTAGGAAGCTCTACAACCACTCATTTCTTTACTCGCGAGACCTGTACATATATTGTTGAAGCCTCGATCTAAGTAAGAAATCGGATGATTGGTTTGCGAGAAAATCGAACGACATTTCCGAAGCAATGTCCCAGATGGACCGTCCAAATATATTGGTTGATTTTATTTTGTTGTTTTAAAATGTCGGACATTGTTCCAAACATCTGTGACCATTCACGAATCAATAGCTCAAATTTAAAAAAAAACTCTGGCTCTATATCTCTATCTATACAGTTATTCCAAATAATAAAATACTGGAGTATGAAGCATTTCAATCTTATTGAAACTAAATATTGTTCATGTTCTTTGAAAAGTTGGACGACATTTTTTAGACATTTATTCGAAAAATATAAATTTTCTAGTAAATTGATTATCCGAAATTTAAAAACTCGAGCTTGAATAGCTGGTATCTTTAGGTCACGAGAAAAAAACGGATGGTCGTAGCGAGTTTCGTATTTTTAATAAAATCAGCAATATGCGATAGGAAAACTTACTTTCTGGACGGTCTTATTTAAATATAGTATCCCATTTGAGTTTATGAAAACCGACGTTTCCAAAGGAATACGCTTAGTACGAATATTGGCACAATTTTTCACTCGAGCCAGATTTTAAACTCAGTGAGCTTCCAAAAGGACTTCTGTGTGGTCCATGCTCGTTTGATGTAAATATGGGGTTTTAGAATTGAACACAAAAGCTGTGTTAGCTTCAATCACAACTTCACAAAATCTACACACATGCTGTGTCTGTTTTACCCATTTTCCATTCTGATTGTAGAAATTCGGTAATAGGAATCTGTTTAAAAAATTCCTGACCAGAATCCCGGTAAATGTAACCGTAATTCCGTTTATTTGGGACGCATTTGAACAAAATTCTAGTTACAGTGAATAACCGGGCTTATTTCTCAATCCATATTCACCCCAAAATGTTGCATTTTTTTTTATCTCAGCAAAAAACGCCTGTCGGCGTGCTACGGTGAACGGAAAGTCCGGGCATACATCTCGTTCGTTCGAATGGCCAAATCTTTCTTCACCCCAAAAACGATCCCGGAATATTTTTGTTTCTGATCTGATGATACTGCATCTCAAAAACTCGACTTCGTTCCGATTCATGCTCTACAGGCACAGTGATATCAGGAACGAAAAGTCCTTTCTTTTATTCTCTTCTCCCCCTCTCTCTGACAAATACTATGTATGATAAAATCGCCTTCAATTCGCGGTTATGCTTTTCCACGTACACCCACTTTTTTGAGCTGGTAATAAACTAATAACAGATCAGTTTTTATCGAAAATTTAAATTTGAAGGAGAGGAGAGGGGGAAAAGGGGGAAAGGGAGGGAGACTTGCCGTGACTAATAGACGAATGGCTATGCAATGTAACACCTTGTCTTTGCACCTGCTGCTAGTGGTGAATTTCGGGGAGACACTGAGTGGGGCAACTCTCCTCCTCAGCGAATCCGATAAAATAAAATTTTTTCGGTCCCAAAAACCTAGTGCAATTGAAAACTCTAATTCTAGGAAATGCCCCCTCCTCGCTTATTTCC
>VMOF01000002.1:19776438-19897769 GCA_011764245.1 Trialeurodes vaporariorum | reverse complement strand
GACTTTACCCGTTGAGCTTTACCGTTACTTTCATCATTAACAAAAAGCTTTATTCTGCAACCTTAACGTAAATTTCTACATGGGTCATGAGCTCTGACAATGCGTCAGATTCTATAAAAAAGTCGACTTTTTCTTGGAACGTGAGAAAGCGGTAATAGATAGAATTATTAAACGGGGTTTTTTTTCGAATAAGTACCTATTTATTTCGCTTCGGGATGAATGTTAATTTATCAATATAATATAGCACCCTTGCATTCATTCAGCTTATTTGGTTTTTTCGAATATATATTCATTTCGCTGCGGGATGAATGCTAATTTATCAATAGAGAGCAACACCTTTTATTCATTCACCTTCCTTCGTCATTGATGTATATGTTTCATTAACCGCGTTCATCGTATCTAAAATACACTCCAAGGCGTGTTTCTGACACTCATGATAAATTATACTTTTTTTTAGCCTTGACTTGTCAAAATAAGGTGGTTCGGCCCTTTATAACAAACACAAGTAAACACGTTTTTTGTATCTTTCAATTATTTTTTTCCTTTAACTATAGGGCTCCGGCGCACACGATCAAACAAGTCAAACCGTTTGATCAAAATATAGGCAATAACATGACAGCCTGACATTAAGGCAGAAAACTGCAGTAAAAAAGACAGAATGCGTTGTTTTCAGACTGTTTCTGATGGAACTGATGTTTGACGAAGTTGTTTGAAGGATTTGTTCAACAGCTTTTGTTGACAAACACCGCGGTGGAATATTTTCGGCTGTAACGCGCAATAGTTGGACTCCAATTTTTGTTAGTGAATTTTGGCTCAACGATTTGCTCTGTTTGATGAAGAGATTTGAGCGTGAATGGAGACATGCCCTTCACATATTAGTTTAGTTCTTTTTTATCTCTCATTCACGCCCTTGACTAACTAACTTAAGGGGTCTGACAAGGCTCAAGGGCAGTGGGGGAACTAGAAATCATCCAAAAAGAACGATATCATGTCAGGAGGGGGAAGGGTTGCTTGCCTTTTCAAATGAAAGCCGGAAATTTACCCGAAATCTCCTTGTATACAGGGTGTAACAAAAACTATTTACAGTAATTTTCAGGGCGTGTTTTAGAGGTAAAAATAAGACTTTTTTTTTTCCGACATTGTCGTCTTTTCGAGTTACAGTGTTGCAAAGTTTCCGAAAAACAAATTAAAAAATTTTTATAACTCCCTTGTGAATTTGTCTCAGTGCTCGTAAATAAATGCTGTTATGTAATTTTAGGGGCTCTTGCCGATTTTGGCCGTGAGAATGTTGTATGCACAAATTTTAGGGGGTTTCGGGGTTTTTTCTTGATTTTTCTCTCTTTTTTTTGGGCCCAAAATTTTGTTGAAACATGCTATCGGATTCATTGAACCCAAAACCGATTAGCATCATTCAAAAGTTCGTAAAAAAATGTACATTTTTGGTTCCTACATTTTTTTCCTTTACGCAATTCATTTCCGAGAAAATCGTCCCTGAAGTTGCAAAGGTCAGCCAATAACCGCCTTTTCTTTGATTTTGTCAATTCTTATTCTTATTCATTTCTTTTGTCATTTCTTATTCGGGGAACCCTCGAAACCCCCCTCAAATTTGTGCATACAGCATTTTCACGGCCAAAATCGGCAAGAGCGCCCAAAATTACATCATAGCATTTATTTACGAGAATTAAGACAAATTCACGAGGGAGTTATAACAATTTTCCAATTTGTTTTTCGGAAACTTTGCAACACCGTAACTCGAGAAGACGACAATTTCGGACCCATGTTTACGAAAAAAAGTCTTATTTTTACCTCTAAAACACGCCCTGAAAATTACTGTATACCTATAGTTTTGTTACACCCTGTATAGTGTAAAATTTTGGCTCAATGAAGGGGTTAAAACACCCTTCCCCTCCCTTCATTTAGATCCATTCACGTTTATGGGGAGTCACTAAAAGAGGTGTAGAAAGTGGATTAGGAAGGTTTGCTTGAAGCTCAAAATATTTGGCGAAGCTCCTCCCCCCCCCTTTCCTGGTCTGTTTTCATTTTGCTTCAATTTTGCATGCATGGACATTGGGTGGTTTTAAAAAAAAACCCAAATTTTGCGTTTTGCAAGGTCCGATCAAATACACATAAAGAAAAAATGATGCCAGGGGCGGACTGGACCGGGGTGCCGGGATGCTGCGCACCCCGGGGCCCCCCCATGTCCGCTCCCCTCCTCTCTGGAATAGTACATAGTTCGGGCCCCTTTCCCAAATCCGGGCCCCCGCACCCGGGCCTTTTTGCCCCAGTCCGCCACTGCGTCTACAAAGATACATCCATCACTACTTCAACAATATTTTTTTAGCAACAATACATAAAACATAGTTTTTGCCGTTTTGGGCATGGTAGAGTTCTGAAATGTTCCAAACGAGGGCATTGCAAAAAAAAAAAAAAAAAAAAAAAAAAAAAAAAAAAAAAAAAAAAAAAAAAAACCTGTCAACAAAAACGATGTATTTTCCAACTGTGGCGTGGTGTCATCCCCTATAGATTTAAAAGCTTCTTCTTTTAGAAGCGAGTCATGTTCGCAAACCCCTTTTAAAGGACGTGTCTTGATGTTATCTGGAATAACGGAGTTTGGGCCCCGGTCTTCTGTCCGTATACTTTTAAACGTGCCGTATATATACGGTACGCTTTTTGTTTTTATTTTTATATCTAATATATAGGTTGCATGCTTTGCTTATGGCAAAACCTTGGCGGGAAAGGTTTGAAAAATTAAAAAAGTGTTTTCATAAAACTGGTTTCATTAATTGTTAATTTATTGCTGCAATCCAGGGGGTCTCGGCTTCTATTTTTTTAAAATTGTAAAAATTTTGGTATTCCTGTTAATTTCAATAAGTTATTAAACGTCAAAGTCGAATTCCTTTGAACGAGAATTCCATACAGGTCCAGCAACCTAAGTCATTTGTGCCAACCTATGAGTCAAAATTCAAAGGGAGGAGGGGGGTGGAAACATCTCCCGCAGGAACCCTCTTTGCCCCTCGCCTTTGGGCTCCACCGGTCACAAGATTTCTTCACGGTGCATTAAGCGGTCGTAAATGTGTTAAAATCTGTTTGACGAGGGTTTCGGAAAGAAGTGACGGCGAGGTATTGATAAAGAGCGGGCGGGGAATAGAAAAGAGAGGGACTCGTTCATATCCTTAAGTAGACCTGTTTAGTGATGACGTCACGGTCAGAATTGGTTCAAAACAAATGCTCTATCTCTCACTCTCGTTGATTTACCTATAAGAAATCAGACCCAAATTTTCGAACGCAAATTCATGCTAGTTAAAGAACACTTTTCTCAAATTTTATTGCACCATTAGATTCCACGTATTTTAAAGTATCTTTTCACTCTAACATAATTCCTAAAAGATCACAAGCGAATTTACAATCACAGTTATACCGAAAGATGTTCTACGTTTTGTCCTCGTCTTACTCACGGTCTCTTATGGGAGTATCACCGCCATGACACTCAATCATTCTAACTTCTCTTCGTATCGAAGCTATTTCTCGAGGTATAACACATGTCGTGATGGTGCTGATGAGCCTATATCCTAGAATTTTGTGCTCATAAGAAACTGTGAGTGTGACAAGGACAAAACATAGGACTTTCTTCGATATAACTGTGATTGTGCATTGATGCGCGATGTTTCAAAAAGTTTGTAATATAGCGGGCTCATATTTTATCACTGAGAAAAAAGTGGCTGTTAAAACTGTAAGAATAGAGCCATAGATGATTTCGCCTTATTTCAATCATGAAACCTATCGTTGTTATAGTCAGCGCGCTTGAATCTACACGAATTCCGATTGTCTCTATGGAATTTCGATTATTTCTATGGGAAAAAAAGCGCGGGAATATATATCCTATCGGAAAATTCATTGAAACAATCGGAAATTTTTATAAGGGACGTGGAACCCAATGGTGTGATAAATACAACTGGTGCAAAGAACATGTTGTTTACTAGCACTTGTATTTGAAAATTTGGATCGTGTTTCATATGGGTAAACCCACGAGAGCGCTAGTGAGGCGGAGCCTTTGTTTGGAACCAATTTTTTTCATGACGTCTCACTAAACAGGTCTTGGTCATTGGAAACATTTGAAATTCTGGGGGATCGGCAAATTGAAAACCCCTTTATGAGCGTCTATGCAATCAAGGGATTTTTGAGGAAATTTTGGGCGTTTTGTTTGCGAAAAAAAGGTTTTTAAAAATCCAGAACAAAGGGACGGGGGTAAAATTCGCATTAATAGCTCTAAAAAGTGAGAGGGGCTGTCACGTGTCTTCCACCCCTGGACAGCCTCCTTGCTGCGGCTATGGAATTGACTCTGGAATAACTTATTTACCTATCCTAAAAAGTTTCTCGCGTGTACAGTATTTTTTACTAGAAGCTTCTTCAAATTTTGGAAATTATAGGTCCATATGGAACTTTGCTTCTCCAACACGAAAAATGATATCGACCGATGGCAACAGAAAAACAAATAATATTACAATGAGTTGTAATGAATAATGGCTTAGTTTTGACTGTAAACTTTCGATACTTTTCAACAAATAAATGGGGGAGGGGGAATGGGTCTGTTGCAGATTTTTGCTCCAGCGCTATAGAGTGTTCTGTATCATGTAAAATCGCGTGAAAAGTCCATTGGTGGCATCAAAAAGTCATGAAATGCGATAATAAACTCACAAGAGACGTTTAATGAACTCCAAGTTGGCGGTAAAATATCGAGCAACCTGTATGTATGCACCACGAACATCCAAGGATAGCCAACCTCACAATATCGATCACACCCAATCACAATGTAAATAAAAAACATAACCTCTGACGCTTTGAGGTTGTCAACGTTGGCAATTCTTGGATGTTAAAGGTGCATGCATACGGACGGCTCGATACTTTACCGCCATCTTGCATTTCATTAAACATCTCTTGTGAGTTTATTATCGCATTTCATGACTTTCTGATGCCACCCATGGACTTTTCACGCGATTTTACCTACGATGAAACACTATTTATCGTTGTAGCAAAAGTTTGTAACAGACCCATTAAAATCCACAAACGCCTTAAACCTCCACACCTACTAATCTATACCCCCAGAATGCTTGACGTGTAAAGGGCACCTGAAATGGTTAGTTCTGTATATTAAAGGATTATTTTTTCATGAATTCTCGAGTGTTCCATTTATGTATCTTACATATCTACATCGTGACAATCGCAATAAGTGCTGACAGCACCTAAACTGGAAAAAAAGAAGAAAAAAAAACTGTTTATTATTTAGAATCACGGCTTTTTCCCAAAATGACGCTTTTTGACTTCAAAAGAACGCAACCTCATTTTTGATCACTTCAAAAGAACGCAACCTCATTTTTGATCCCTGAACAAGCCGTTTAAAAGGCGGAGGGATTTAGAAATATCTATTGTCTATACTTTATGTGGGTAAAAAAGATCGAGCCTTATCAAATAATTTTCTTTTTTCAGCTTTCAATAGGTTTGTTGCAAACTTTTGCTACAGCGCTATAGAGTTTTGATTTTTATGTAAAATCGCCTGAAAATTACATTGGCGGCATCAAATAGTCATAAAAGCCATTCATAAACCCACAAAACGCATTATAAAGAAAGCCAAAATGGCAGTCGTAAAGCCGAACAATCTGTGCACGCGCATACGACGAACATCAAAGACAGGCGATCCATTTTCCCCTTTTTCGTTAGAAGGGGGGGGGGGAAGAAAATATCTCTACAGTCAAACTGTGATTTTAAAAATTTGCATGGTCAAGATGTTGTGTTCTGTGAAGGGTGGCGGGGAGCAAAATATCAAGAATATAGGGTGTTGCAAAACTTAAGTGCCAAACTTATGGAGTGTATTTTTGGGGTGAACATGTACCTATATAAGGCTTTATTTTTCTACATGAATATGTGCTACAGATGTTTCTCTTCTGAGCTAAAGCCCTCCAAAGTTTTGAAAACAAAAAACAAAAAACAAACACAAAAAAACAACGCCTTTGACTCATCTCCTTATAGATACATCTGATCTAAATTTATTTTTTTCATCATTTCTCACCAAACAAGCTCAATGGGACAGCACTTCTCACAAAAGAACTGAGTGACATTTTTGATAAAATTGAGTTATTGATTGATAGACCTAGCAATACTGAATCTCGAAGCAACAAGTGCTTCTTCTAATAACAACTATTTCCCGTCAAAATTCCAGGTAAAAGTGAGCTGGTGAGCCTCATTGAAGTCATTGTCCATATGATGAAATTAAATGAGAACTTGGTTCCTTTTTCTTAAACCTTAATCCGAGTCACGTAAGGAACCAACTCCGACTTGGTTCCTTTTATAGAATTGGGAACGGACTTAAGTCCGGATTAACGGATTTTAAAATATCAACAGTGTAAACCAACTCTGCCGTTTGGTTTCTCTTAGAGATTCGGTTTTCGTGATTATGCCAAACAAAAAGAAGAAAGGAACCAAGTCACTTTAAACGCTAAAAATTAAGTAGGTACCTTTCCTGCATAGGAAATTCCTTTTTTCCGGTGTTGAAATGCAAAAACATAACACGGTAGTTGAATGAAATCAAAACGTAAGTAATTCCGAGTTTTTTGTTTAAATGCTAGCTCTTCAACTTTGGACTCAGTTTTCTCGAGATCAGCTCCATGTCAAGTGGTTCCTCTTTGATGAATCATCATTGCTAGCAAAATCATTAAAGCTGTTCAGACTTTAGTGGCACGCTTTTCCAACACCTGCGTGTTGGAATTTTCCCTGCTTGTTTTTTTTCTTAACGAAAAGAAAATTGCACTAATTTAGATGTTTAACTCGGGCACGCGCGACTATTATTACTGCTCACCGTATATATTACAATTTTCTGTATAACTATAAAGGCTTATAGGCGGATTCAAGTATTCATTGGTTAAATCTCTGGGAGAGTTTCAATGAATAACTTTTTGAATACAAAGGAAAATAAAATAAACACTGACCTTTATAAACGGAGATCAAAGAGCTTAATGGAAAAAAGAAAATAAAAAACACGGACCTCATGTATGGAGGTCAAGGAGTTGTCAAAAGGGCGAATTAATTTTCAACGAAGGAGGTGCGCTCAGTGGAAATGAATGGTCAAATGTGCATTTACAAAAAATTATTTTATGTTATTGTTCAGTTTTCAATGTCGGAAATATTGTCAAAATGTTTTGTTGTATTTATGTGTGTTATAATACTGTAGTTCGCACGAAGTATAAAGCAAATCGTGCAATTTTGGCAACGGCGGTCGTACTATTTTAAACCTTTGTAAAATAATCGACGTTTTTCTCTTTTTTATAAATATAGAACTAACCCCTTCCAGGCCCAAGGAGGTGATTACGGAGGATCGGATCATTTTGGGTACTGTTATCGTTATCGTTTACATATAACCTTATGGGTGGCGACCTTTACTACTCATTGTCAGTTCAGTTCAGTGTATGAATGTACTGCATGAAAATACTCTGACCTGTAATCATTTTTCAATTGGCCGAGTCGTCGATGACTCTAAAAAACTTGCGAATATTTTAAAAATTCAGCGGCGATCGCACCGATTCACAGTGTATGTAATTTTGGCAATCTAGCGCCAGAAAACCTCCAAAAAGTATATTGGCAGATCATTGAAAGAATAGCTGAGATTGACAAATTAGAAGTACAAGGAGCAAGAAAATAGCATCATATATATGCACGGAAAAAAATTATTTGGTTGATCCAAGAAAAATGAAGTTGTAAAATAAACTAAGTGTTTTTTTGTCGGATCACCCTCCAATGAGGTTGATGCCACAAAAGAGATATGTTAATTTGACTAAGTAATTTTTAGTTGAATCAACCATTTAGTAACTTTTGCAAACCAACCTAAATTTTTTGTTCAATTAACCAAACAAAATTTTGGTTAATTTACCCATCAATTCTTTTGTGAACTGATCTGGAATTTTGGGTGAATTAACCAAATAATTTTTCTATCGTACGGAATCATTTTAGCAATGTCTCCCTGGAAACGCATGTAGTCATATACATACCTTAAACCAATACCAACAAGACAACAATCGCAGAAAAAAGAAATTCACAAATTATAACAGATGAAAAATAAGGTTAAGATTGAATTCAGTGAACGAAAATTATGCGGGAAACATGTTTCATTCAAAGAAATTGATACATTACAATTGAGCGTCACCGATAATATTACCTGTCAGAAATTCGAAGAAATAAGTATGTTAGGCAAAAAATAAGGCCAGATATAAACTCAGCGTACCAAAATTACTAAGAAAACATGTATCATTCAAAGAAATCCGATCTAAAGAGATGCGTCTCAGACCGTAGTGCGAGCCGCGATCCGAGAGCCGAGCGTGGCAACGGGGAGAATCCCGTATTGATCGAGCGAGAATCTCTCATTTTCGGACACCTCTCTAAGGCTCAAAACTGGTTTTTTGTAAAGTTTAATGAAATTTAGTGATTTTCCTAAGTGCCTCCCACATGGCACTGCAAAAAAAATAAAAAATAATGATAACTCAAGAAGCTACTGTACTTTGAAGATCACCTAAAAGTAGAGATCAAAATTTCAAATCTGATTGGTATATATACAAACTATTCTTCCATACCCAATTACCATACAGTACAGAATCTTTAGAGGCGACGATAATGCCATGAATGCGTGACAGGGTGCGTCGTGTAGAGCCGTTCCCTCTTTCCCTGTAAAAGTCAACCCCCTCGGGCGTTCCCGTAGCGCAAGGAGGAATGGGGAGGGAATATACCAATGCAAATTGCACATAAGTGTTTTTGGTTAATTCACCTAGAAAATTTTATATTGTACCAACTAGATGTTTAGTTAATTCAACTAAAATAGTTAGGAAGTAGCAACTAAATTGCTGATTAAAAGGACTAAAAACCTATGTTCTTTTCACCTAAACGCTTCGTTCTTTTAACCAAAAAGTTTTTGGTTAATTTATCCACCAACTTAGTGGTCCATTTTTCCAACAAAGTGGTTTGGTTAAAGCAACTTCATATGAGGTTACTTCAACCAACATTTTTTTTCAGTGTGACCATAAATCACCTTTTAAAGGGTAGGGGGATCCTCAAATTCATCAAATTTAGTGAACTCGAATCATCCATCAGCCGGCGCGAATCTCAGAAACACAAGGGGAAAAAACAATAAACATAGATAGATTCAAATGAAATTTTCGCATGATATACTCAAAAATACTCAACTTTCCAATGTATCAATAGAAAGCTGAAAGTCTCTACTTTCTTGATCTGGAAAGACATCCTGCGAATTTTTGCGATTTAAAAAATTGCGAGCATAAAAGTGAACGTCATAATCGATCGGTTTTTTCAGCAAATCTGAGAAATGCAAAATAAACCGTAAACATGGATAGATTCAGATGAGAATTTCGCATGATGTACTCAAAAATACTCGATTTTCCTTTGTATTAAAAGAAAGCTGAGAGTCTCTGCTTTCTTTACCTGGAAAGACATCCTGCGAATTTTTGCGATTTTAAAAGTTGCGAGCATAAACGTGAACGTCATAATCGATCGGTTTTTCTGCAAATTTGAGAAATGTAAAATAAACCGAAAACATGGATAGATTATGAGATCACTTTTATGCTCGCAACTTTTAAAATCGCAAAAATTCGCAGGATGTCTTTCCAGGTAAAGAAAGCAGAGACTCTCAGCTTTCTTTTAATACAAAGAAAAATCGAGTATTTTTGAGTACATCATGCGAAATTCTCATCTGAATCTAACCAAGTTTACGGTTTATTTTACATTTCTCAGATTTGCAGAAAAAACCGATCGATTATGACGTTCACGTTTATGCTCGCAACTTTTAAAATCGCAAAAATTCGCAGAATGTCAGTCCAGATAAAGAAAGCAGAGACTCTCAGCTTTCTTTTAATGTAAAGGAAAATCGAGTATTTTTGAGTACATCATGCGAAATTCTCATCTGAATCTAATGATGTTTACTTGTTTTTTAAAAGTGCGTTTCTGAGAAGCACAGATACTAACAGATCAACTTTGCCTTCTATTTATGCTCGCAACATTTAAAATCGCAGAAATTCGCAGGATGTCTTTCCAGATCAAGAAAGCAGAGACTCTCAGCTTTCTTTCATTACAAAGGAAAATCGAGTATTTTTGAGTACATCATGCGAAATTCTCATCTGAATCTATCCATGTTTACGGTTTATTTTACATTTCTCAGATTTGCTGAAAAAACCGATCGATTATGACGTTCACTTTTATGCTCGCAATTTTTTAAATCGCAAAAATTCGCAGGATGTCTTTCCAGATCAAGAAAGTAGAGACTTTCAGCTTTCTATTGATACATTGGAAAGTCGAGTATTTTTGAGTATATTATGCGAAAATTTCATTTGAATCTATCTATGTTTATTGTTTTTTCCCCTTGTGTTTCTGAGATTCGCGCCGGCTGATGTATGATTCGTGTTCACTAAATTTGATGAATTTGAGGACCCCCCTACCCTTTAAAAGGTGATTTATGGTCATATATATGATGCTATTTTCTTGCTCCTTGTACTTCTAATTTTTCAATCTCAGATATTCTTTCAATGATCTGCCAATATACTTTTTGGAGGTTTTCGGGCGCTAGATTGCCAAAATTACACACTGTGCGATTGAGAGAAGATTGCAGATCGGGGTATTTTCGTGCAGTACGTCATGCACTGAAGTGAAGTGTGTAATCTTTGCTCAACCGGTGGAATCATCGGTGAATTGAAAAATGTCATTAATTTTTTTGTAAAACCAGGATTGTCAGCACCTGCAGGTAGATCTAACGAAGATATCTGTTAAGTTTGTATGCTCAAATCCGGAAAATAAGGACGTAACTATGGGAATTCGGAATCCGTTGTGCGATACGATAAATCGAACAGCGATTGTGCGAATTCCCATATAGTTACATCTTTATTTTCCGGATTCGAGCATCCAAACTTGACAGATATCTTTGTTAGATCTACCTCCAGGTGCTGACAATCATAGTTTTACAAAAAAAACTACACAGAGTCCGGGAAATGACCATTAATCGATCGACTAATCGATCCTGTTGGTCACGTGTCATGGAATCACCTTAAATGATCGCAAAACGGCAGCGCACAGAAAAAACGGAAAAAACACTTTGGTAGCGCTGACAAAACCTTTGGTAGAAAAATGACCCAGCAAAAGACTTTAGTTGGGCCAACCAAATTTTTTATTCACCCAGCAAAATCTCTTTAGTTAAGCGTAAAGAACCTTTGGTTGGCTCCACTAAAGCCTTTTGCTGGGTCATTTTTCTACCAAAGGTTTTGTCAGCGCTACCAAAGTGTTTTTTCCTGTTTTTTCTGTGCGCTGGAAAAAAAAATGAATGGCGGCATCACTGCGATTCATTGCGTTTGATACACGAATACATAGTTATCGTGGACACACGGCTCCTTCCAATGGAGAATATTCTCTCTTCTCCTTCGTTGAAAAATAAGAAACAAGGGAATAGGCGGAAAGCGTCGTACGTTAAACGGAGGAAAATGAGAAAAACGGTTCTTTAATTATCTTATATTATCGCTTTTGATCTTGCCGACCCGGATGCAGGGATAGTACCTATCTGTTTCATCCGTCCCTCAATGGAGTGTGTCCGGAAATTTCGATGCTTTTCAGAAATTCAATCAATGCCTCATTTCCTTTCGTTTCTTTTCCATTCCTTTGCTCTTTTTTATACCGTTCAGCCGCTGAAATGTAGCGCCTGGTGGCTCCACATTGTTGTCATACAGACACGTTTCGCAAAGCTGCCGTTTTGCACATAACTGATGGCATTTTTCATTTCACCGATGATTCCGCACCGGTTGAAAAAAGATTACGCAGTTCAATTCTATGTATGACTGAAATGTACGAAAATACTCTGATCTGTAATCTTTTCTCAATCGGTAGAAACTTCGTTAATTAATTAAAATATCTGCAAGTTTTTAAAGTCATCGACTACCCTATGAGTTGAGAAAAAGATTACAGATGCGAGCATTTTGGTGTATTACAGTAATACACTGAACTGAACTGTGGAACCTTTTCTCAACCGCGGTGGAATCGTCGGTGAATTGAAAAATTTGATTTCTACGCAAAACGGCAGCTCAGACGTTTTGAGCCTCAAATAAAATTATTCGCTTGACCGATACCAGCTTTTTCACTTAGCGGTTTAGAACATTGGTCTGCAGATTAAAGATCTACGCTCAGAAATATTTCAGAAAATGTAGATGGCTCTGAGGAGGTTCGTAATTTTGGGAGGAATGCCAATAATGTGAGGGCCGGTTTTTGGCCCCAAAAACATGGTGAAAAGTTAAACTAGTCTAAAAATCCCAGTAAAATGGCTCTACTTATACTCTTAAAGGCATACATCTTTAGATTTGAGTGTGGTTACTCCGGTTTATTTGAACTTAAACGGCTTGTTTTACCACCTCAACGTGGGCCAGTTTTGTGTTTTTCTACGGAAAAATCCCTACTTTTCGTTAAATGATATAATATTTAGTTGTGAGCCGGACATACAGTTCGGTTTTTTACTTTAGATATGTTATTAAGCTACTAAAAATGGGTGGCATATTTAAAAATATTCATCAAACTAGGTCCGGTTACTTAAATGTTGAAATTTTCTGATTTCGTGAAAATGGAAAACTAGACAATTCGAAAATTCGAAAAATTCGTCTCTGCCAAAAATGTCGTAAAGACGTACAAAATTAAAGCTTTAATTGCCAATCTCTGCATGTTATAAATCGATGACGTAAAATATTTTTGCCAACTTTTTAGCTTAAATGATTTTTTGAGTCTGATCTCGAGGGCTCGATGATCCGCCCTTCTTGAGCAAGTCATCAGATTAGGAGATTTTCAGAATGTAATCGAAAGGAGGTGGCGAACACCCAGCCCATCTTTATTTGCAAAATCGGAACTACTAGGATTCACGACAAAGTGCTATTGTGTACCAGAATATACCTGCAACTTTTGCTACAGAGGAATAAGGGCCCGTGACGCTCGTGCCATCTCTGCATCTGTCAGATCGTCAAGAAGAAGCCTACTCGACGGGAAAAATGACGCGCAATGCCGACCAACGCGTCGCCGACGAGACGTCTCTTTATGGAAATTCGTTCGAACAAAAGGGCCTGTTATTATTGTGAGCAATCTTCTGTTTTTGAATTTCTATTCAGAGGGAAACAATTAATTTCTCATTGAATTTCTTCCGACCTCCTTCCCTTTTCTCGCCTGCCTCCTGCCTCGTGCCTCGTGACCCGTTTCATTTGTCCCTCATTTCTTTAGATCCTACAGATATACGTTTATTTAAATATAAGCAAACAATACACCTGAATATCCCTTTTACTTCCAGATGTTGAGCTGAGCTAAGCCCGCTGAGCTGGCCTTGCTTTTGAGCACCAAGAACTAGAATACTGTATTAGAGGAGAGCCATTGTTATTTATATGGACCCATGTTTAAGCTGTATAAGCTTTGGCTTCAGCAGTTTTAACCAGAGCTGCCATTTTGCGCATAATTGACCCCTATATGCCCAACTTTTTTTTGAACATGTTGGGTGTTTTCTGGTGTTTTTCTCAAAAACACCATCTTAGAGTTGAAACAATTTAAAATTTAAAAAGTGTGAAATTTTCTGGTGCAGCTAATCTATAGATGCTGAAAGATCACAACAATGATTTTTGAGTAAAATTGGCCTATATTAATAGTAATTTGGTCCGAAAAAACCATTAAAAGTGGGTCGTTAACGACCCAATGGGCATATATGGGTTAATGACATTTTTCTATTCGCCGATGATTTCCACCGGTTGAGAAAAGATTACACAGTTCAGTTCAGTGTATGACTGTGCTGCATGAAAATACTCTGCGGGCCGATCATTTACTTTATCGTTAAACCGATCTTTAAGACTCTACGGGTGATGCTATTGGTCGAATATTGCAAAACTTAGCCGTTGCTATGGTAACCATCGTTATAGTGTCCGTTTTTTAAAGGTTATACTCATGAATAGCCTTTATAAAACGAGACTCTTAACGATAATTACCATAGCAACAGCCAAGTTTTACAATTTTCGACCAATAGAGCATCACTCGTAGACAGTTTTAACGATCGGTTTAATGATGAAGTAAATGATCGGCCCGCTGATCTTTAATCTTTTCTCGATCGGTGCAATCGCCGTTCGACTATTAAAATATCCGCAAGTTTTTTAAAGTAATCGACGACTCCATCGTTTGAGAAAATATTACAGATGCGAGTATTTTCATGCATTTACAGTAATAAACTGAACTTAACTGTGTAATATTTTCGCAACCAGTGAAATCATCGGTGAATTGAAAAATATCATTAATCATACGCAAAACGGCAGCTCTGGTTCCAACCCACGCGCGTGAGCCCAATGAGAAGGGGGGGGGGCTGAAACGAACTTCGGCCTGTCTTTTTGCGTAAACATTTCATTCTTTTAAGCCGACAACGTTAAGTGAGTTTATTTTACTGAATCTGTTTCACGATTTGAAGTGAATTAAACTATTTTTAATTGTGTTAAATCAACTAAACTGCAATGTCAGATATGCATGTAAACACCGCGCTGTATTAAACTTACTAAAATATGTTTACCAAAGGTGTCAGATTGAAATTAGCATTTTTATTTTGTTGGTGTTTCTTCAACTCACTGCGGTCATCATACGGCCGTTCGACCTCCGAAACAGTGGCGTAGCGTGCTATTAGGCAACGTTGTTATGGGTCCATTTAAATCCATTAAAAATATCGAACTATTGGGTGTTCGGTGAACACCTTTGCGTTCGACCTTTTACACGGGTTTTTAAATGGATACAATACAACGTTGTCAAATTGCACGCTACACCACTGCTCCAAAAATAAACTGAATATGAACGCAAAAGAGGAAAATTAGGGGGAAGAAGGGGAAAGAGAAGAAGACACAGATAACTGTATATAGGTATAATTGAATTCAGCGAAATCGAAGCACTCGTAAAAGTCGAAGGTATAGATTATCCTCTATAATGGACCTTTGTGGCTGCTTTACAATGTATTTATAGTCAAGCTGGAATTTATGTTATGATGATATCAGCTGTAATTTGATGCTGCGGATCGGGCCTCAAATTTATGATACGAAGGTTGCCTATATGCTCACTGCTCAGGCTAATTGAAATGGGTGGCTTGCTCAAGATAGGTAGTGAGGAATTGAGGATGAATTATTGTTATTTCTTGGTTGGCCGCGTAAGTCAGTGATGGTATGGTCAGATGCCCGGGTTATGGCTATTGGTCTCATCTATGCTGTATGTTGCGGCTACTTGAGTTCGGCACTCTGTCGTGTTTTTAAGAAAATCTCATCACGAGTTCGCCGACTCGACTTGGGTTCAAAACCGAATCTGAGTTAAAAGAAGTAATGGAATATGATTAAATAATGCGCATTGAAATTAATCGTGATTTATTTTCGTAGGCGCACCCAAAACAAGAATAAGAGCAGTCTGGATGTGAATAATGAGGAAAAGCGCGAAATTATTAGTGGTGGTTGGCTATGTCAATTTCGGTCAAGTCAAAAGAAAATAGATGAGGGGCAAACGGAACCGCTTATGTTTTAAAGAGTATTTTTTTTCGCGACTAGGTGCCTGATCCTCTCTCATGATCGAGTCGACCCCTGCCAACCTTTGAATACGTCATAAAGAGGAAATTTGTATATTTTTCGCCAATTTGGCAGCGATATGACACTGTATAACCTTAGAAAGTGGTGAAGTTAAAGGTTAGAGGCAGTGGCATAGCGTGCAATTTGGCAACCTTGTATTGCGTCCATTTAAACCCACGTAAAAGGTCGAATCTGAAGGTGTTCACCAAACACCCAATACTTCGATCTTTTACTGGGGCTCAAGTGGACGAGCTGCAACGTTGCCAAATTGCACGCTACGCCACTGGTTATAGATTGCTCTATCAGAGTTTGATTTACGGCAGTTTGACTACCGTGTTCACGCCATCAGGACAGAATTTGATGTATAGTAATTAAGTGGTCCGTGTATCTTCATGGCTAGCAGAATTTTGGTTATCATAGCCGCGTATACTTCCTTCTCAGGGCGGAAAACATCCAACAGAAAGTTACAGACTCGCAGGGCCGGACTGGCCGGGGTGCTGGGGGTGCGATCGCACCCCGGGCCAACGGCCTCGCGGGCCAAATTGCTACACAGAAATGAAGAGAAAAATTAGAAAAAATGGCAAAGTAGCTCATCGTTTAACTTATTGACCGCGAAAAATAGTTTCGTTAATTAAATTAGTAAATACTAATTCAAATGAGGGCTCATAGCCAGTGGCGAAATCTTAGGGGGGCATGGCCTTTTTGCCCCTCCAATATTTGAGGAGGGGAGGCAAAGTATCATTTTGCCCCCCCCCTCAATAATTTGATGAAAAAGAGGAGGGAGAAAAGAAAATACGGAAAAATACAACAAAAAATAAAGAAAGAAAGGATCATTATAGGACTGAGAGCAAAAAATGGCAAGAATAAGTGGCTCCATTTTACACTGAAACTGCGCCTAAAGTGAATCTGAAGTGAAAAATTCTCTGTTGTCAATGAAATAAAGAAAATATACATTGAGTCTACTAACTTCTGTTCCGTCGGTTGGTTATTTTTGAAAGATTCAATTGCTTAAAATATAGTCTGAGAGAACCCAAATGTTCAAATTTTTCCGGGGGAATACCCCCAGACCCCCTATTACTGGAAAGTGTCCCCTCCAGATTCCCCAAAGTATCGGACTATTTGCTATCCCCTCCCCTCAAAAAGAATCTCGAATTTTACGCCACTGAGCGGAACATTACATTTACTGCAGTTTTAAATTTACAGAAGACTTCTATCCATGAGGAACAGTTTCCAAAGCCTAAAATATCGGCTTCGTCAATAAGCTGAAAGTCTAAACTGAAAAATTCCCTTTTGCAGCTGAGAAATGAAGATAATAAACGTAAAATCTAATTTTAATTTGTTTAAATTTGGTGGCGTTTTTAAGCGATAAAATTGCTTAAAATAACGTCTGCGAGAGCTTGAATTTTCAAATTTTGCCGGGGGAGGACCCCCGAACCCCCCTCTTACTGGGGGGTGTCCCGTCAGACCCCCCCCCCATAGTGTATCTCTCAAAAGTTACTTTACCCCCCCCCCCCCCCCCCCAAATAAAATCCCAAGTTTACGCCACTGCTCATAGCCCCAGCTTCAGCAAAAGTAACCGAATAAATCTACCACAAATCAACCATAAATGAATGTCAAACAGGTAGCATTTCACCATCCCCCCCCCCCACCCCTGTGCTCGTGTCTTTTAATTTGTATTGTTTTATTGACAAATTATTTATGGGGGGGGGAACGGTGGAGTAAGCATAGTTACTTCTACTGTGAAATGCACTAAATTTCGTTTTGAGAGGGGGAATGTCAAAAAAAATTCCGGGGGAAGACCCCCCGCAGTAAGGAGTGCCCCCCTTAAACCGCCCACTCGAGTACCCGGGCCATTTGGGTATCAGCACCCCGGGCCAAATTTTCCCAGTCCGGCCCTGCAGACTCGCTTTTAAAGCCTGCAGCACCAGATTATCATGATTCACCACCCCGGTAAAAATGACGACTATAACCATTCCAAAAACGACTATAAACATGGTTGGCCAACTATAGATTATAGTCGGCAACTATGTTTATAGTCGTTTTTGGAATAGTCGTCATTTTACCAGGGCAGATCATTCGCCAAATTAAAGCCAACAAAAAGCCATTTTCAAATCTAAAGATTGCCTCACAAAACTCCCCCCGAAATCTATTTCCTGTTAAATTTACCCAGTGTTTTATCGGAAACGTTGGGAAGGAGGGAAAATCCCCCTCGACAACGTCTTTGGAAGAAAGGGAGCTTGGGTTTCGCTATTAAAACGATTCACAAATCTGATTATTTTTCGCGATGTCTTTGAACATGGCTTTCATCAAGTTAGAGGTGGGAGGGAGGGGAAACAAGGGACGGGAGAGAGAGAGAGAGAGAGAGAGAGAGAGAGAGAGAGAGAGAGAGAGAGAGAGAGAGAGAGAGAGAGAGAGAGAGAGAGAGAGAGAGTGAGTGAGAGAGAGAGAGAGAGAGAGAGAGAGAGAGAGAGAGAGAGAGAGAGAGAGAGAGAGTGAGTGAGTGAGTGAGGAGGGGGGAAGCAAGTATTTTCAATTTAGACTTTAGACTTCTCTTTGCCGAAGTTACTTTTTCCGTTTTATTCCCCATCCTGTAAACCCGTGTTTATCCAACAGAAACATTGTGCTTTCGTGGATATTCTCTTTCAGTTCTCCCTTCCTTCCGTGCGTTTTACATTATTTTATCGAGTCTTTCTGCGACCGCTTGACGTCTTTCAATACTATTGAGGCGTTGGGTGCAAATACGACGCTACTTCCGTTCGAAGTACACTGGAGAAGAGTTTTTGTTACATCAAACGCCCGAGCGCTTCAATTGTTGGCAAAAATATTGGCTGCATGTGAAGTTTTCTGGGAACTCAAAGAATGTGTCTGTTTATAAAATACACCAAACGTCTTGGTATTTTTTTCGTCCTCACTCAGAGCTGCTGTTTTGTGTATGTTTAATGACATTTTTCAATTCATCGATAGCTGTACCGGTTGACCAAAAGATTACACAATTCAGTTCAGTGTATGAGTATGTAATGCACAAAAATACTGTAATCTGTAATATTTTTTCAATCGGTGAAATATTTTAATTGTTAATTAATTACAATAGCCGCAATTTTTTACTAAACCTTATAGGTTAGAGTATTTTCTCGCATTACAGTCATACCCTGAACTGAATTGTGTAACCTTTTGTTAACCGGTGGAGCTATAGGTGAGGGGTCCTCAATTACTGACTATAGTACTTACTATACTTATAGTCAGGGTCGGACTGGCCAGGGCCGCTAGGCCGCGATCGCGGCCTAAAGTTTCGCTTTTTGAGGCCCAAGGGGGCCCCGCAGGGGCCTTCGATGGGGCCCCCGAATGGATAAAATGGAAAAATTTAGGAATGAAAAAAAGAATAATGTATCAAAGAAGACAGTAAATAGATTATTATTCTAAAGGAAAACCATTGTAAGCTAATTAAGATTGCTTAATATAAGGATTGAAAATGCATCGAGACTGGCCAAGTCCACTCTAGTCCAAGATGCAGACCGACATTTGGAAAATTGGGGCCCCCGAACGTTTAAAAAAGGAGCCTTCGAATGGATTAAAACGGGGCCCCCGGTCGGGTCAAAATGGGGCCCCAAAACGGTTTAAAAAGGGGCCCCCAAACGGTTTAAAAACGGGGCCCCGAACGGTCAAAACGGGGCCCCTTAGTCCCCCAAAAAGTATCGAAAGAATAAACTGGGAAAAAAATAATAAATACTGGCAAGAAAAACGAAAAAATGACAATTCGTGTCATTGCAAGCGAGAGGCGAGTCCTAGGAGTCTACTATTAAGTATGTCTTATATTTTTTAAAAACAATTTTTCCTCTTTTCCTTCTTTTCAAAATCAAAACTTGCTAAAATGTTATCTCTATCTCATAAATAATTACTCGGTTCTCTCACAAATGAAACCCTAAAAAACTCATTAAAACTGGGTTTTTAGGACGTAAAATTTTAAAAATTTCCCGGGGGGGGGCCCCCCGGACCCCCGTCAACACCTGGGGGGTATTCCATACCCCCCAGCCCCCCCGGTAAGTGAGGCACGTGAAAACAGATGGCGTCACTTTACCCCCCCCCCCAAGAATGAATATCTAACTCCACCACCGAAGATAATAAGTTACTTTATTCTGGACTAGAAGCCGCAGCCGAGCATATGCTCTAGCTGATATTTGGGTGGGTTTAAAAAGGACAAAGAGAAGCCCACTGCGATCTGGATCCTTTAATAAGTCTACGTAATAACTAAAAATAAGAAACAGAGGGGTTTAATTATATCAGTTGAAAAATAGCGTAAAAACTGCTTCGTTTTAAGTTAATTTTTAAAAAACGGTCTGGGGGGGGCCCCAAAATGGAGGGGGGGGCCCCCCAAATTTACCGAGCGGCCCAACATTTAGAGAGCCAGTCCGACCCTGCTTATAGTCTTCAACCGTGCAAGGAGGGTCGTTTGCAGAAAATAAATTTCCCACCTATTATCATACAACCACTAATTTCTTTACTCGCGAGACCTGTACATATTGTTGAAGCTCGATCTAAGTAAGAAATCGGATGATTGGTTTGCGAGAAAATCGAACGACTTTTCGGAAGCAATGTCCGAGATAGACCGTACAAATATAATGGTTAATTTTGTTTTGTTGTTTTAAAATGTCAAACATTGTTTCAAACATCTGTGACCATTCACGAATCAATAGCTCAAATTTAAAAAAAAACTCTGGCTCTATTTCTATCTATACAGTTATTCCAAATAATAAAATACTGGAGTATGAAGCATTTCAATCTTATTGAAATTAAATGTTGTTCATGTTCTTTGAAAAGTTGGACGAAATTTTTTAGACATTTATTCGAAAAATAAAAATTTTCTAGTAAATTGACTATCCGAAATTTAAAAACTCGAGCTTGAATAGCTGGTATCTTTAGGTCACGAGAAAAAACAGGATGGTCGTAGCGAGCTTTCGTATTTTTAATAAAATCAGCAATATGCGATAGGAAAACTTACTTTCTGGACGGTCTTATTAAGTATAATATCCCATTTGAGTTTATGAAAACCGACGGTTTCCAAAGGAATACGCTTAGTACGAATATTGGCACAATTTGTCACTCGAGCCAGATTTTAAACTCAGTGAGCTTCCAAAAGGACTTCTGTGTGGTCCATGCTCGTTTGATGTAAATATGGGATTTGAGAATTGAACACAAAAGCTGTGTTAGCTTCAATCACAACTTCACAAAATCTACACACATGCTGTGTCTGTTTGACCCATTTTCCATTCTGATTGTAGAAGTTGCGGTAATAGGAATTCTGTTTAAAACATTCCTGACCAGAATCCCGGTAAATGTAACCGTAATTCCGTTTATTGGTACGCATTTGAACAAAATTCTAGTTACAGTGAATAACCGGACTTATTTCTCAATCCATATTCACCCCAAAATGTTGCAGTTTTCTTTTATCTCAGCAAAAAACGCCTGTCGGCGTGCTACGGTGAACGGAAAGTCCGGGCATACATCTCGTTCGTTCGAATGGCCAACTCTTTCTTCACCCCAAAAACGATCCCGGAATATTTTCGTTTCTGATCTGATGATACTGCATCTCAAAAACTCGACTTCGTTCCGATTCATGCTCTACAGGCACAGTGATATCAGGAACGAAAAGTCCTTTCTTTGATTCTCTTCTCCCTCTCTCTCTGACAAATACTTTTATGATAAAATCGCCTTCAATTCGACGGTTATGCTTTTCCACGTACACCCACTTTTTTGAGCTCGGTAATAAACTAATAACAGATCAGTTTTCATCGAAATTAATTCGAAAGGAGAGGAGAGGGGGAAAAGGGGGAAAGGGAGGGAGACTTGCCGTGACTAATAGACGAATGGCTATGCAATGTAACACCTTGTCTTTGCACCTAGCTGCTAGTGGTGAATTTCGGGGAGACACTGTAGTGGGGCAACTCTCCTCCTCAGCGAATCCGATAAAATAAATTATTTCGGTCCAAAGACCTAGTGCAATTGAAAACTACTAATTCTAGGAAATGCCCCCTCCTCGCTTATTTCCTCGACCACAAGTGTGTTCTGGATGGCCCTTGCTTGCTCTGTGCGTGATCACTCAATTTACATGGGACGAAGGTTCTGTACACACATCAATACTCACACCCCAAAAAAGTCACGGCAAGTCTCCCTCCCTTTCCCTCTTTTCCCCCTCTCCTCTCCTTTCGAATTAATTTCGATGAAAACTGATCTGTTATTAGTTTATTACCGAGCTCAAAAAAGTGGGTGTACGTGGAAAAGCATAACCGTCGAATTGAAGGCGATTTTATCATACATAGTATTTGTCAGAGAGAGAGGGAGAAGAGAATCAAAGAAAGGACTTTTCGTTCCTGATATCACTGTGCCTGTAGAGCATGAATCGGAACGAAGTCGAGTTTTTGAGATGCAGTATCATCAGATCAGAAACGAAAATTTTCCGGGATCGTTTTTGGGGTGAAGAAAGAGTTGGCCATTCGAACGAACGAGATGTATGCCCGGACTTTCCGTTCACCGTAGCACGCCGACAGGCGTTTTTTGCTGAGATATCACGACTGTTTTTTACTGACGTGGTACCGTCAATTAAGTTCGTTTAGACTGATCCCACATCGTAATGCACAGCTGTTCCTACTGCGAAGATCCCACGATGGATGCGCGAATTCTCGAGGTGTAAATGCGAGGAAAGAAAGCTGTCAGGAGGAAGAGAATAGCGGGGAAAACCCCCTTTAGTAAAAAGACAGTCAACGATATAGTATGTCCCGCAAAATAAGGGGATGAAAAAGTGATCAGTATTCAGTGGTAAGAAGAAATCGGACCATGCCGAGTCATTGGTTAGTCCAGCCAGACCGTAGCGCTCTGAACAGCGGTTTGCGGAACTACTGTAATTCGCAGGGCAGCCGCTGCGGTCTCTCAGCGCTGAGCATCTAAGCGAATTACAGATAGCCACTGTAAAGCGAATCATCCAGTCACTGTGAAGCAGAAGTTAGTCCATGGCCATATCCGGCCCGTAAACAAAAGGACTGGGAACTTGCGACTTTCAAACTAATTTTGAAGTAATAAATCCGCGTCTGATTTAAAGAAACTTGGTCTCCTTTGAAAGCTAAATACGACTAGTTTTCTGACCATTCTTTAGTTTGTTCTCAAATGTCCTTTTTGCTGAGATATAATGAGCGAGAAAATAATTTCTCCGTGTTGTTTACATTTGTGAAAGCAGAGCATAACCTCTTATATATGTACGTTTTCAATTTTGGTCCGAAACAGTCCAAAATTACCTCTTCAGTCTTCATGACTTTGTTAACTTTGTGTGCTCTTTGTTTATTTTTCGTGCATGTTCTACCAGGAATATCAACTCAAGCTCGCACTCTTGAATTCACAACCTGTACCTACAATGTTAAATGTTGTTGCCCATTACCTATATTTTGTGTAAACGCAAGCTGAATCTATTTTACGTTTGTCAGAAAACCGGTTGCCGGTTCTTTAAGTTCTGAAGTTTCCTCTTGAGTTTCATTTAGTTTGAAGACTTCCATCAAGCTTCTATGGAATCAGTGCATTTCCAAAATTACCTAGTGATTAGAGTCGGGCAAATAGGAGCGTAATTGATTACACGATTTCTGGCTAATCGGTAATCGTCAAACCTTTGGATGGTAATTAAATGTACCTATTCTTACTAGATAAATAGTAAACTTCAGGGTCTTTTAGGTTAGATCCAAATCTTCTCCAACTAATATGATAGATGGCTTGTAAAAAGTCATCCCTGATTACCATGAAATCGTGTAATCGATTACCACCATATTCTGACCAACTCTGCTAGTGATACACGAGTTCCTCTCACTTTCTTCGATTAGTTATTGGTTGTGCTCATGAATTTTCAAATTAATGTTGCCATTCTCTGTTGCGCCTTGAGATGAAGGAATCCCTAATATTTCCGCTAAAAAATTCTTGAGCTGCAAGGCAGCGGAAATCGTTCTCCCTGACTGCTTGCTGAGCAAAACTTGATGCTAAGTATATTTAAGGGCAGTTGAGCTTGTCACTACTGTATAACATTTTTTTAAGTTTGGAGCACAGAGGGTTTCTTGAAGGACCCAAATCTAGACAGTCAAGCATGAATCAGGTATTTTAATCATGCCACTGAGTTTAAGGTATGCTGAATTTTTCTAATAGTTGAACAGACAATTCGAGTGACAGTTTCTTACTCGACAGTTTAGTTCCTAGAGAGCTTTTAGAGCATCAATTAGCAGGGTGGTTGCTATAGCAGAACCATTTTGAGTATCGGGTTCTGACAAGTAGGAGTGCCTACTTCCAAACTGCATCAAGGCACAGCGGTGAGCGGTTGATAAACATCCAGTTGAAACTCTGCGCTAATCAACTGCTCAACGAAGCATGTTGATGCGGCTCGGAAGCAGGCACCGCTCCTTGTCAGAACCTCATACTCAAAACGGTCCTGCTTCAACTCATCATAATCTTGTTTGGTCAGTGCAACAGCTGGGTTCTGAAGTGGAGAAGGAGCTCGACCGATAATCTTTGGCATTTTTAGGTGCTGTTGTGTGGCCCAAGCCCGTATGCCATCGTTCCAGCATTAGTTTTCATATGGCATGATGGAATGAAATTATATTGAATAAGAGAGATTTAGCCATTCATGAAGGAGCGCCTTAAAAGCACATTGTATAAGTCTACGGAAAATTTGGTTTTGGAGAAATGAATACATTGAAACATAGCTAAAGATTATCGGTCGAGCTCTGCCTGCACTTGTGAAACGAGCTCTAACCTCATGAAAGAATCTGACTGACTTGATCAAGGATAAGTGGATCGGCTCAAGCTCGTTAAGTTGTAAGCTGTCAAGGTGCTGGCATTATTGTTTCGAGAAGCCTCTCAAGGTTGCGGTAGGTACCTACTTTTGATCACTAACTGGAAGCCAACATTTTCATTTATGGAACAAGATTGAACGGGTTACTCTTGGCTGATAAAAAATGACCGCAGTTGGAAGAAATTAGTTGGCTAGTTCCGTTCTGATGGATCGTGTGAACCATGCCCGCTAACCACATGAAAAGAGTGCAGCATTCCATAGCGTTCCTGTTTAAAAATTAGCCTTTAGTATACGGACGGATTGATGGATTAGCTATCCGTGATACATCTAAGCGCATCGGTGAGCGATTGGTTAGCTAAGAGTTTCCGCTCATTGCCACTAAGCGCATCGGTGAGCGATTGGTTAGCTAAGAGTTTCCGCTCATTGCCAACCAACCTTCACTGATGCGTTTTAATGAATTTTGGAAGCTTGCTCTGCTACTTGTTAGAGCATATTTGCACCTAATCAACAACAGGTCAGGAGTATATCATGGATAGTTGTAAGTTTAACTTAAACCCAAGTAGAGCGAGACCATTTTGAGTGTCGGGCTCTGACAAGTAGCTGTGCCTCCTTCCGAACTGTATCAACACGCATCGCTGAACGGTTGGTTTTGGATGCAGTTCAGACACCGCGACTTGTCGGAACCTGATACTCAAAATGACTCTGCTGTAGAACTTCTTGTGTTGAGCATGCAAAATGACGATACCGACCAATTAGATTATTACGCCTTAGATAGGTCCAGGTTACACAGAATCAATCAGAATATCCACTAATTGACACTCAATCAGGAAGTTACCCGGAGTATTTGAAATTTACTTGTAAATAGATATGGAGCGATGTAACTACATTGATTGCATGATGGCTTATAGCGCAAGGTCATTTGACAAGAGTTGGCGGACTAAATAGAATGTCAAAAAATTTGACCGCGAAGCACATTCCTTTGAAATTGAAAGAGGGCTGACTCCCTATAGGACCTTCAAAACCAAACATGTAAAGGTAGAGAGATGAGACTCAATTTCTAGGAGAAAGGAATTCCACATACAATCACAACATGATGGAAGTATATCGCAAGTCAGCACATCACTAAGAACAGGTCTATTCAGAAGTTCCCATTGTTGAACCTTTGAACTCTTACCAATTCACAAGTCAGAGCTACTACAGACGCAAGCAGAGTAATTTTATTACGTTGAGCATAAGCAATGAATAGGTAGCTGAAAGTTGATAGAATAGGAAAAAGGAAATACATATGCCAGGAGGAGACTAGGAGAGGTTAGGGCAAGGACCGCTATGTAAACAACGTAATCTGGATTCTGGGTTGTATCAGAGAGCCTCTTCGATGCCTAGTAAGTTTTGGTAATTAAAGGAGAATTCTGAGGATTAAGGTAATGAAAGATCAGATTTCTCATCCTTTTTATCGAAAGATAATAAAACTACGAGCACAGAATAGTATTAATTGTCCTCCTGATTCCAGCAGAGGTTGGCTGCCGATGTGATGTATTCGGTGGTTGATGCGGTTGGTAGCATATTGATTGATTTGCGAGCCGCACGGTCCGTTACATCTTTTGTTTTTCTTAGGTTGCCACGACTTGCTTTGAGGCAAATCATTTGAAATTCCCAGAATTTGCAAACGAGATTTCTCGCTTACGAGATAAAATTAAAAGTCAAAAAGTAGAAAAGTATCAAAACGAACTCAAATGGAGACGATTGGTATACGGCGATATAGGGTTTCGTTCAGCCGTTAATTCGGTAGAGAGTCATATTAGAACAAAACGGTCCAAACGAAATGATTCTTGTAATTATAGTGTGTGGTCTCTTTTTCGTTCTGTTGGGACTTTCCGTTTTGCGTTTGACCAAACGCTATAATATGGTGAGGGATGTGAAAGCTAGACAACGCTATTGCGTTGCCCCCGTGGTGAAATTAGCGAGACTTCACGCTTCAAGAAGACTGCGGGTATCGAACGTTTGCTATAATGGTGTATCATGTTACTATACTAAAGCGTTTGCTTCGATCGTTTTCGCTAGAATAGCTCGCTAATATTTTGCACCTCGTTTTTATTATAGCACCATTATAAACTTAATTAGCTTGCTTACCAGAGTATAGACGGCGCCGGTAATTGCACTGTGTCTAGCATGAAACCTGCAGCAGCCAAGTCGGCCCCCTGTATTGAGAAGTGCGTCATAAGGATACAAAATCGTTGATTTTCTTGCGAGACGCGGCGCATCCTTATTCCTGAAACATTACAAAATCCTTATCATGAAAATTCGATCGCATATACACTAAAATATGCACTGAAAAATTGCGAAATTCACTCCTAAAATGCTTTTAAAGCGAGAGCCTAACGACGATTTTGGACACTATAATAATGGGGGATTCCTATGTGGAAATATTGTCACTCCATCAAGAAAGGGCCAACAAGAGATGACTCTTTTGTCTCCTAATGTGTTACGGTTGGTTACGGTGTCATTAACCGGTTATGTATCAATACACTCGGATGGCTAGTTACTTTGCGTGAATTTCCCTTCATAGCATAAATAGAGTGACTAAATTATAAGACAGAATTCTGTTTAAAGCACCAATTATTATTGTGATCAACACCACCTTTACGCTCGCAAATGAACCCTTTAGGGACCAGGTTAGTTCAAGAGAACACCACTCCTCCGTTTCTACAGGGAATGTAGTTAACTGTTCGTACTTCATGGAGTTGGAATTGCGTTGGAATTAACCACGAATCGAAGGCGCCCGACGATGAGACTTCATCCTATTGTAGTGTTTTCATCTATATTTGCGGCTATCTGGACTGAAGGCTGAATCAAGGTGAAATATAGTAGAGGAAAAAAACGAGTTTACTTGGGCTTGACTCATAATGGGTTATCAACATTTTGTGAGTTTGGAGTGAGTCGTTACTTTCACACTCCTATAATATTATCACGATTTCGTAAAACTCTTTTTTATATGATTTTTGTTTGTATTTTACAAGAGTGGCTATTTTAGGATGAATGTGAATACGGCCCTCAGAGCACTGCATACGTCTTAAATTGTAAAAGAGAGATTTCCCCCTTTTTATCATTCACACACTGTATGGCTCATATTTTAAACTGTCACAGCAACTCGCTCTTTGTTCCTGATTTTTCAACCCTTTTATCCGCCCCCTTCTCTCCCATTCGCCTTAATTGACTCCGCAGTTTCAGGAGATACAGGAGTTTGGAGAAGGTGGGCGAGTGGTGAGACTAAAATTAACTCACGTGTGCTTGCCTCAACTGAAGGAGGGGGGGAGGAGGGTGCTTTAATGCTATATGTATACTGATGCATGGGTCGCGTAAGGAATTTCAGATGAGTTCGTGTAAGCGGGGCACCTTCACCTCCGTCCTCCCCTCCCATCCCCTCCTTTTCTAACCCTCTTTCCAGCTTTCGTTCTGGATTTATGATTCGCTCACAACCCGGAGTAAAAGAGTTACAATTACTAGAATGGACAAAAAAATCAAATTTTTCTCCTTTATCAACGAATACACAAAGGCTGTCCGAAAAGTACCGCACGCTTTTTTTTTATAGCGGGCGAACGGTGCCAGTTATCGAAATGCGGTTTTGTAAGGCTGCTTTCCTCATAAATACCATTAATACCAATAAAACAAGACCATTTTGAGCTATTTATGTTAATTACGTTTACATGTTTATTTATACGATTGAAATTTCATAAAATTTTATAAAATTCCTTGGGTTTTAATGACACGAGGAATTTAAGTTATGAAACTTCAAGAAACACTTTTACCAGGGCACGGTCGCGACTCCTTGGACTCGGAGACTCATTGAAATAACATACGGAGTATAACATCTAACTGGACCATACGTTGAGTTAATGGGCTGATGACTTACGACAAAACCTCCGATTCTCTGCCGTCAATACGCTTCCACGTACGCCCGATCGATAGTTTGACAAAACAGGCAGGTAAGGGAAAATATACTTTTAGTTTCATAATGGGTCTGTTGCGTACTTTTGCTACATCAATATAACTCATTGTTTCTAACGAAAAATTCGGCAAAAATAACGATGCTTACATTAAAAACTTTCAAAATCCACACATTAACTCAGAAAATACTTTCCATTTCAAACAACCCGCGCTACACTAGACATTATGTCACCGACTTAAACTACATAGATGGAACCATCTCGTTTATGTAAACATGAACAGAACTTACAAACATTGGAATGTTTTGTTCAGATGTGTACATTTCTTATATTATTTTGTAATCTCTGATAAACCGAAAATACCAGACAGCAAATGCAGCCAATAGTTCATGTATATTTAGAGGGGAATTCCATCATTTTGTAGTTACGATGTTGTTTACTTAGGCACGGTGGTTCCGTCTATGTGGTGTAAGTATACCGGTGCAAATAGTGTCTAGTGTAGCGCGGGCTGTTTGAAATTGAAAGTGATTTCCTGAGTTAATGAGTGGATTTTGAACGTTGTTAATGTGCGCATCGTTATTTTCGCCGAATTTTACATAAGAATCAAGATTCTATATTGTTGTAGCAAAAGTATGCAACAGACCCATTCAAAGATCAACACGATGACAGTCGTTGTTTTCGGACTGTTCATGATGGAAATGATATCAGATATGTAATCTTAACGGAACTTCATGACAGTTCCATGGAATACTTTTGAATTACATATGATGAAGTTACCCTGAAAAAACAAAGTTTAAGTACAGCCGTAGCAGTTGTACTTTTTAGAGTAGCTTCGCAGAGCAAAAGTCCTAGCTCTACCGCAGCAAGTTGCGGTTGCACTGAAGCACTACTTCGGTAGAGCATATCAAAAAAAGAGGCTGTTACTCTGAGGAAGCAGTGCTTTGGTACACCTGCAACTTTCTCCAGAACAGCTTGAACTTTTGCTCTGCGAAGCTATTTTAAAAGGCTGCTTCGGCTGTACATAAACTTTGTTTTTTCAGTGTTGTCTAGGATTCATTTCACACGCTGTTAAACATCGGTTTTAGGCGCACCGTAGGTACTACGTGCGCCTATTGAAATCGGTCTGCTACTCAATAGAGTATACTACGCCCCCTTGTGGTCAAATGGCAAAATGAGCTTTTTTGATGTCGTGATTTTTAGGTTGTTTCCTGTTTTTTTTTAATGCCAATTTCATTTGAAAAGTTAATGTTTTCCCAATCACGACTGAATTTCGAGTGTGTTGGAAGTAATTAGATGTTCATTGATTCACGTTTTCTTAAAGTTATTCTACTTCAAAAGTTTTTACTAACCTCACTTTCTGATTAGTGATGATTTCAAATTGTCCCGGTATTTATTCTAGGTGATCAAGTGAACCAATCATTTGCCGTTCTGAGTGATTGTTTTTTTTTTTCATGTAAATGTAATTATTATAATTAATTATAGCGTTTGGTCAAACGCAAAACGGAGAGTCCAAGCAGCAAGACTTTCACTATCTCAATGCTCAGAATTCTTATTTATCTTTGGTTGAACTGATGACTGTTCAGTGTTCACTTTTAATATTTAAATATTTTTAACGCTAATGACCAGAATTAGAGACTGATTAGGTGTTTTGAGGTTGATCAGTCATGCCTAAAAGTTTCGCACCTAGACTTTTGTAGTAAATTGAGTTTGCGCCTCACAATTTGGTTAAAAGTAAGTTAGCGTCTTTTATGCTGAAATATGAGTCAGCGATCCATTTCTTTCTGAAAATTGTGTTAGCGAGTCAATTTCTTCTGATGGCGCAGAGATTTTCAAGGTATTTTGTTACGATAGTTGGCCTCTCACAACAAAGTCAATCATGATTTAGTCAAAGTAATGGCCTCTCATCATGTCTAATACCATCCATAAGAACATCCTTCCATCATATTTTCATATTTCTTAACCCTCTCTGACTTAGAGAGATTTAGGTAAAAAATTCTGTGGTGTCTGTCCGTCAGTCCGTTTGTCCGTCACTCCGTACCTAGGCATAACTATTGAACCATTGATCCTTATGCATCCAGATTTTGCACAGTTGTTGCGTTTTAGATTCCCCAGAGGCACTTTTTTTGTTTTTTTGAAATTTTGACTTTTAGGGTAGTTATGGGGAAAAAATGATTTTCATTAAATCAATGGTAAAATGTATAAAAATGAATAAAAATGGAATAATTCAAGTTTGACTCAATCAATTTTGATGAAAGTTAGCAATAAAAATCTATTTTCAGCCTACTATAGAATAAACCACTTATAGTTCCTATATTCATTCCTCAAAACTGATTAAAAATCAAGATAAACGCGCTCGAGCCAAAAAATAGAATTATCGTGAGAAATCAATCTTAAAACTTGGAGTCAATCAATAATGGCTCTCCATGAATTTTGATAAAACTTTGTACACACTATCTTATCAATAAACTTAAATATTTTCCTCTCTGTGTCACCAAAAACAACCAATAAAACCATTTCAAGAGGTAATATAGGTGCGATTGAGCAAAACATTTGGGAATATGAGCAAATAAAAATATAATCCTATTATTTGGGATGGTTCAGGTTTGGTTCAATCAATTTGGATGAAAGTTAGCAAAAAAAATCTACATTCAGCCTACTATAAAATAAACTACTCATAGTTACAATATTCAACCCTCAAAACCGTCTAAAAAATCAAAATAGGTGCGCTCGAGCCAAAAAATGGAATTATCGTGAGAAATTAAGTAATCTTAAAACTTGGAATCAATCAATAATGGCTGGATGAATTTTCATGAAACTTTTTACACACAATCTACTATCAAAGTACTAACATACTTTCCTCTCTTGATCACCATAAACAACCGATTAGACCTTTTCAAGAGGCAATATAGGTGCGATTGAGAAAAAAATATGGGTATATAAGCAAATAAAAACATAATCTTATTATTTCGGATAATTCCTGTTTGGTCCAATGAATTTTGACAAAATCTGGCAAATAAAATCTACAATTAGTTTACAAAAGGAAGTAGCCCTTACAGTTACAATATACAACCCTTAAGAGAGTTAAAAAAATCAAAATAGGGTGTTTGTCCAAAAAAAAGAAAAAATGAAAGTGAGGAATTAATTTTAAACTTTGAGTTAATCATTAATGGGATGGATTTTGACAAAACTTTTCACAAACATAATGTGTTAAAAAAATACACTAAACACTGCACTGTGTGCACTAAAATATTTTTCTGGTACAGTCCTCATAAAAACCTTAAGACCGTTTCGAGGGGCAATATAGGTACAATCGAGCAAAAATCTTTTGAAACTATAATTGTAAGCAATATGAAGACAAACATAATGATTGGACTAAGTAATTCAAGTATGACTCAATTAAGTTCGATGAAAATTGCATCAAAACGTTTGCGACCAGCCTAGGCAGAAATTTCTTTCCAATGTATTACTACAATATACAACCTTTAAGTCTAAAGCTGTTTAAAAGCAATAAAGGTTTCATCACACCAAAAAATAGAATATTCAAGGAAAATTAATTTTATAAAGAGAAGTCAATCAAAAATGGCTGAATGAATTTTGTTGAAATTTTGTTTGCGCAATCTACGACTTACTTAAGTACATCTTTGGAGGAGGGTTAATCTATTAAAAAAAAAAATCATTTTGAAGATCCACAGTTTGAAAGAAGAAACCAAACATAGTACTCAATGGAGGAAATGCAAGAATCAGTACATTTCGACCTGCTAGGTATAAAAACTAGGGGAAAAAGAAACCCCCAAAAAATAGAACAAAGAGCAAATATAATGAATGCAGCTCAAAGAAAAAAAAACTTATTGGAATCTGGAATTACTCTAGACCCTGTTATAAGCAAAAAGCTTAAGGCTCTCAATTGGCCTTCAAATATTAAAATAGGCAACTACTCCTACAGCTTCTCTAAAAAATTTCAAACTCTTCGGATTGAAGGGAGAGTTATGTCCGGGGTGAAAATATTTTAAATTTGGGGGGGGGGGGCTTCCCCAGAATTCTTTAGGGGGTTAGGGGGTCTCCTCCAGAATTCTTTAGTGGTGGGGGAGGGGGGGCTGGGGGTCTTCCTCAGATAAAAATGGCGTGAGAAAGTGTTCGTAGGGTATTCCCTACAGTTTATTTTTTATCATTTCGAGATTTGATTGACGTATTTCGGCCATTGTGCGCGGATCGAATGCCTGTCACCAGTCGTGGGACGTCATGGGGACATTTAGGAGAGATGTCTTTTGACTCACTGTAACTTCTTCATCTTTTCTTACGTTTTGCCATGGCGTTCTTTGTTTTACTTGGCATCACACTTCACGTTCAAATTTTTTACCGGGCAACCAAAGAACGGTGCCAGCTAATGGAATATGGCAACATTGTTTTTCTCTACTTTAACACATCATGAAAAATAATCGATTCCTGGCGAGGCCAGTCGCCTACCCAAAAATCGATCATTTTACATATAAAATCAATAGAGACAAAACAGTGTTGCCAAATTGATAGAGCCGTCACTGCCAGTTAACCTGCAGACCAATTTTTGTATGGAAATAATGCCTTCAGTGGACTCCAAGATTACTTTCAAAAAACTGCGAGAAACATTTCCGGTCTCATGAGCATCTTGGAGCTGATCTAAGCTGTTAAGAGCGTTGAGGTCTGACTGGCTGGACTAATAACCAATGACTCGGCATGGTCCGATTTCTTCTTACTACTGATCACTTTTTCATTTCCCTGTTTTGCGGGACATACTATATTGTTGACTACCTTTTACTAAAGGGGGTTCAAAATTGTTTTATGAGTATTTGATTGTTTATTACGTGCGTTTAGTGATGTGCAGTGGGAAATTCGAAGGAATTGTTCTATGATTGTCCGGAGTGGTCCTACCGCCCCCCCCCCCCCACTCACCGCTTTCAGGTTCGAACTTGAACTTTTGCTGTACAATTTTTTTTTTTGAGATGGTGGACAATTCGGAGGGATTGTTCTAAGATTGTCCGTAGTGGTTCTACCCCCCCCCCCCCCCCCCCACTCATCGCACACAGGTTCGTACCTAATCTTTTGCTGGACAGTCTTTTTTTTAGATGGTGGAATATTCGAAGGGTTTTGTCCTCAGATCGCACGTAGGGGTCCTAACCCCTACCCACTCGCCGCACCCTTGTTTGGACCCGGATTTTTGCTGGACAGATTATTTTTGAGATGATGGAAATGGAATTTGATTTATGAGGGACCAAATTTGCTCAAGGTGCGCCTTCTCTGACACTGTAGTGTCAGAACTATCTGCTTGTTTTTGTTTCATCAACACCAGAGAAATATTTTTGGCTTCAACGCATAACAGTTGGTCACCTGTTCTGTTGTTTCTGGTGATTTTTGGCTGAACGATTGCTCTGTTTGAACCATGGGCGGATACAGTGAATTGTCGTTCTCTCTCCTTCCATTTGAACTTAAGTGTTAGAAAATGATAGCAGAGGTGGCCATCACGTGACTTTGGCCCCCTCTTCTGTCCTTTTCTAACGCGCACGGTTTCAAATGGGAGGAGAGAGAGAAAGACAATTGCCTGTATCCGCCCTTGGTTTGAACGAACTATGTTTGGGCGCGCACGGAGGACTCCAATAATTTGCTCATCAACCAGTCTAGTCCAGTTTCTGGTCCAGTTGGACATTGGATTAGATTGAAACCCTGCATGGAAAAAAATCGCACAACTACAACATGGGCAAGATAGATAAGTGCGCGGTCTCCAATTTCTCAAATTTTATCTCTGCCTCAACATCAAAAATAAATATCCATTCTTACCTGAGTGACATCTGGATTCTTCACGTCTTCATGTTCATCAGTTCATATTCGTTCTACCTCGACAACTCCTTTGCATCCTGTGAACACACAAAGGTACATGCTATTTTAACTTTTATTTTTTCTTCTCAAAATCTTGATCAATAAGGGCAAACGTGTGCGGAGGGCGCAGCCAAGGACCAGGATAGTTCAAAAGAGCACCGCACTCTTCCGTATACATATAAAAAGAAGGTAGTTAACTGTTCGTACTCAGGGGAGTTGGAATTGCCTATGCAACAAAGTGAAGGCGCCCGAACAGACCGTATCTTGTGAGTGTTTTCATCGATGCATTTATCCGGAATGAAGATTAAAACAATGTAAAATATAGACAAGAGGAGAAAAACGAGTTTAAGTGGGCTGGGCCCATAGGCCATAAGGGAGGTTAATTAAAGCTTCTAATCGTTGACATTGGACAGATACTCACCGAAATTATTAGAATTACTAGAATTCCCAATAATTTACATAGTGGAAAATAAATTCTTTTTAGGATTACCATAATTATCGTTGATCTAATCGAACGTTCTATGATTCAAGAGGAAGATCGTTGTAGTATGAGAATTCTTGTCATTTTAAAAGGAACTGCTTGTTAGTCCTTATTCAAATCTGACAACTCGGCTTCATGTACATGTTCCATAGATAGGAATGATGCAAGTGCTTGAATTATGCCCGGATACCTCGGTGCAGGTAACACATTAAGAGAGAGAGAGATTAGTTGTTTGTAATCTAGAGGGAAAGACTAAACGGACGAGGAAGAGGATAAGAGGAGGAGAAGGAGGGCGAGAGAGAGCGAGTGTTAGAGAAAGAGAAAGCAAGTGGGATAGAAAGAGAAAGAGAAAGAGAGAGAGAGGGAGAGAGAGAGAGAGAGAAAGAAAGAGAGAAATAGAGCAAACTGGGTGAGGGTGAAAGCGACCGAGAGGAAAGGAATTGCCTCAACAACGATGTTTTCCACTTGAGCATCACTTGAGTTTTTCAAGGGCCTGTTCGTTGTTCCGCGTAGACTACAAAGCGGGCCAAACATGTTACTTAGACCCCCGTGCATGATCTTTGCTCCTGACAACTGTTCGAATTTGCGCGGTTTTCCTCTTTTAACAATTTGGAAGGATAGCGGAGTGTAATTGCAACATTCTTTAAACCGCAAGGTTACGAAACCGCGCCTTTGAAGATGAAAGGTTTCGTTCACAGGATCTCCTGGAAGGACAAGAAAAATCTCGGAGATGTCGGCGGATGGCATTGATTTGGATTCTGTAACATCGTTACTCGAAAACTGCGAATGAATCCGGTGAAATGCACGCACAATCATCTTCGTTCTCTCTTTTGAAAATCCCGCTGAACACCCGCGTTTAAGAATGTACAGTAGTTCTCGAAGAAAAGTATTCGTATGCAGCAAAATTTGTATTTCTAAATGTATTATGTCAGGGATATATTGTATACAGTATTCAGTTGTTTACAGAGTGAGAAAAATTGCGATTAAGAGAAGCTCGTCGGATTCCGGAAACCAATGATTCTTGAGAAATCTTGAAATTAAAGCTCAATGTACCTAGTTGCCAGGTACCTTGAAATTATCATCTCGAGACTTATCTGGAGTGGAAATCTGAATTACTAACTTTAACTGAAATTTTTGCACCTTAAAAAAAAAAAAAAAAAAAAAAAAAAAGTGATTTTTGTGATAATTTGTGAAATTTCCGCTAAAAATCTCAACGTGCCATAATGGGGCTTCTGCAAACTTTTGCTACAGATGGTTGACGAGTTGGTCCTTGCATCAACTGTGAAAATGATAATGAGTAGGTACACTAAAAAATCACAAAATTCATTCTAAGAATCGGGCTTGGAAAATTCTAAGAAAATGGCGATGCTACGCAGGTATCATGGGGGATTCCTATTATAAGTGGCGATAGCCACCCCGGTCAAGTTTAAAACCCCAGAAGCAGTTGGCTAGCGGGACCACTTATATTTTTTACGAACATCGCGAAAAAGGCTCTGAGCAGGATTTCTCGCATGTTCGGTTAAATACCGCTTATACCGTCGCTCAAAACCCCATAACCCCCTATATGGCCAGAACGGGCCCAAAAAGATCTATCAGATGGTATGAATTGATTTTTGATTCATGGTTCAAGCAAAAATAAATCTTTAGAAAACCGTCTTTGTTACGGTTCAATTTTGAATCGACCGCCAAAACCAATTATTTATTCAATAAGTCACTCCACAGTGTAAACGCCTGCACAAAACCCTAGATAACCATATATTGATAGATTCAGAATGACTGGGAGATGATACTTCCGAAGAGTTTGACTTATTTCATTCACTTGTAAGGAAATAAACTCGAAAATAAGCATGGGCCAATCAGACCACCCTTCAGTGTTGCCACAGACCGAAGCCTGAAACAAGTCCACACCATCACCGCTTGACACCAGGGACAAATCAAATCACGTAACACTGCATAACATCAACAACGGCTAAGTATCTTTATTCTGACATTTGACCCACGGTTTTCGTTCGAGTTTTAACAATTAATGACTGTCAAACGGGCCAAAGTAACTTAAATGGCTAAAACAGTAGCAAGAAATTCTTCAATAGTGTTATTTCTGTGATGACGGTACTTTCAGTTTCAAGCCGTGAAATTCGAGTTCGAAGCTCATGACCTAACCCAATTTATCACCCTAGAGGGGGCAAAAGTTAATAGTAGTTGTTTCCAGTTGATTTGCATTGTAAACTTGTTCTCTTGCTTTTGTCATTTTCTTGTGCCAATTTGATGGTGTGTGAGAGTGCGATACTATTTCATCAGTTCATCCGAGTCCCACCTGAATCTTATAGGCTTATCTGAAATGTAAGATAATTCGGTGCAGTCCCACGTAGCCTACGAGTCCCATTATTTCTGCGCCAGAATTTCTAGCCTGATTGAATTATCTCTCATGTCCCTGTGTTGTGTAGGTACTTTGATTTATTTCAATTTCTTGTTACACTTCAATGATTACGGAAGAAAACCGCGTACAATTACAGTGTATTCCGTCTCCACACCGGTAGTGTACACATTCCAGTTTGAGAGGAAACATGTAGGCAAGTACATAGCTCTTGGTTTGCTGGTGTAACATCCAGCTAGTGTCCTATTTTGAAACCTGATTTGCAGTAAATGGTGGTTTTGATTTATAGATTATCATTTGCGGAACTCAGTTCCGAAGCTAAATCATCGATGGAACTCAGAGCTGCGGAAACTTTTTTCGGAAATTTGCAAGCTCCCAGTGTGGGTATGGTGAGCATCTTGTAGTGATTTAAAATTTACTTATAGTTGTTCCTTTGCAAGATGCAACTCCTTATTTTCATGAAGCAGTAGATGTGTTCAAGCTGTATCTAGCTTACAGCGTCAATTACTGCGGTAAGTCATCAATCTGATCTAAATGTTGACATTTCTGGCCATGCAACAACTTTAGTAAAAAGTACAAATTACAGTTGGAGAGCAAGAATGTAGGTATTTATCTCTTGATGCTCGAGTGAAACAGCCAACTTATGTTCTACTTTGAAACTTGATTTGCAGTAAATGGTGGTTTTGAGTCTTAGACTATCATTTCCGAAACTCAGTTTTAACGTCAATTCATTGGTGGAACTCAGAACAGTGGAAACTATTTTTTTGGAATTGCAAACTTTAACTGTTGGTAGGTATGTACCCTGTGGTGAATAAGTAATGATAAAAAATTGCTCACTTTTGAAACCTGATTTGGGGTGTAATCAATCCAAAAAACTACAGAGGTATTGTTTGCGGTTTGCACATACATTGTTCTCAGCAACCAGCAACACCAATTTCTCATGCCAGTTTCTTCATTGGTGATAAAGTTATTTTATGCTGGACTGGAAAAGGTTGTCTTAGCCTCAAGAGTGGGTCAAGGCTTGCATTCCACTAAAAATCAAACTCTAGCTGCGTGGAAATTAAATTGCGCAGATATTACTCATGAATTTCATGCGCAGATTTTTTGTCAGGCGTAGTTGAAATAATGTCAGTGGCTATGGACCCATTCTCACTGTTATTAAGATTAGATAAATGGCTTTCAAAGCCAGTGGACCCTTCATCTACTAACCTTGCCAGTAACAATGCTAAAATGCCTTTTCACCTGACATGGCGTAGTCAAATAAGTTAGCTATAAACAAAGACTTTCCATTCTGTGTTGAGTGCTTGTCGCACTGTGTCTGTACTCTTTAGAATAGCAGTTCGTACCTACAGGCAATTAGGAAGTTCAAGTACAACAATAAGAAAGTTAAAATTTACCACAAGGCTCATACCTACCACCAACAGTAAAAGTTTGCATTTCCAAAAAGTAGTTTCCGCTGTTCTGAGTCTCATCGATGAATTAACTTTAAAAACACAAATGATAGTCTTGGAATCAAAACCACATTTTACTGCAAATCAGGTTTCAAAAGAGAACATTAGTTGTTTGTTACACGAGCAAACCAAAGAGACAAGTATTTGTTTTCTCTCCAACTGCAATCTATTCACTACGCATGGAGAGACGGAGTCCGCTGTGATTGTGCACAGTATCCTCTGCTCTAATTGGAGTGCAACAAGAGATGGAAGTGAATCAAGTACCTATTTACGCAAAACAATGACCTTAAACTTGGAGGATAACTCAATCAGGCAAGCAATTTTGGCATAGAAATGATAGGACTTCACACAATCATTTTAGACTTTCGATGAACCTGTGATTCATGCGGGACTCAAATGCACTCTTATTAATAAGTACCTATTTATCTTTAAATAAAATACAATAGTAATAATACAGCACATCATTATTGTTTGGACTGTATGAGTCATTAATATGCCAACGTCTAAAATTTTGTTTATAATCATAATAAAAATAATAATGTTGTTGTTGCTTTTGAATATTGGCTCGTGACTTGATATAAGTTCACGATCAGGCTCATAGAGTGAGCCACAAATCAAACGCTTCTACAGTGACTCTTGAGATTCACACTTTTGGGGTTTTTAGCTGTTGCCCAAATTTGCCTGCCTCACAAATCACAAAATTATGGTATTGTGAGGTATTTCAGGACGTGCTTTTGAGGCACCACGGGGGCATTGCAGTGGTGCGCCAAGGGGGGGGGGGGGGTGTTCCCTTTCTTCGGGCGGCAAAATTAGGGTGAACAAGTAAAAAAAAAAAAAAAAAAATGGAAAAAAAAGGGTTATCTCTAGCAATGTATTTCCCAAAGGTAGCAAAATCAGTGGGTACTTACAAGCGAAAAAAAGTATTCAATTTCATAATTTTGAAGGGCGGTCAAATTGCAATCTTTTCTCCCCCCTCCGGAAACCTCGGCACGCCTGTGGGAGGCAGCCATGATTTTATTGATGAAAATATCTTACCGACAATTTCATACAGGCAAGTTTGTTTGCCTCGTTTTTTTTAACATAAAAAAAAAAAAAAAAAAAAAAAAAAAAAAAAAAAAAAAAAAAAAAAAAAAAAAAAAACAGATGCACCTGAAATTGGTTTTAAACGAAAGTGCTAGTGTTTCAGAGTGGCTCTGTAGGCACAGAATTCTGTGTAACTGTTTCTTCAAGGATTTTACGCCATTAAGAAACGGACACATGACAGAAACAAGCGACATTTACTCACCTGGACAGTTGTACTAGAATTATGTGTCCAGTCCAGATAACCACTCTAAAACACTTGCTTTTTTGTTTAAACCAATTTCCTCTGAATTAATCATAATTTTGGATGTGAGGCTGAAACAAACGAGGGCAAGCAAGCTAGAATCAATCTAATGGTTTGTTTATTTTCTTACCTATCAATACATTTTATTTTGCATGCGCGCTGGCAGAAAAGGGGCAGACCGGGGAACCCCCCCCCCCCCCGAAGAATTTGGAAAATTCAATGGATAGACATAACCAGGACAGAGTGTCCTAGAAAGAAAGAAAGGGTTGAACTGACATTGCTGTGTAGAGGGATGATTACTTTGTCACTCATTCGTAATTTGTTGCATATTCATAATATAATAATAATAAATAAATAAATTTATATTCGAGCTATTGTCAGCTTCAAAACACGCACATAGCGAATAAACGGCGAGGATAAGGTCCAACTACTATGCAAATGGAGGAGGCTGCCCTCAAAGTGTAACGTGGTGGATGGTCGAGCAATCGGAGTGAGGAGTGATGTGTTTGCTCGTCTCCGTGTGTTGCTATTGGTATCGTTGCAGTTGAAGGCGCATCTTGCTCCCTTCCGCTGTAGCGAGTCCAGTGGTTCGACACCCTGGGACGGGCGACCGCAACGCTCCCCACCAACCTGTTGTAACGAGTATCCACTCTTCGTCGGACGCTTGCAAATGTAAGTTCGTTGTACTTTTTGAAAGGGGTGGGCTCCGGCCCATTCCATGAATTTAATTTTATTTGTGAAAATTCCTTTTTATTTCTAATACGGTCAAAGTTCTCCTTCCTGTTTCGCCTTTTTCGTAAATCGTTAACAAATTGTTTCGTTTCTTTATTTCTTTCAAATTGTTTTTTCTGTGGCCGGTGAGTCACTCGTGCTCTGGGATCTTTTAGTGAGATTACCGTGTCACAAAAGGAGAACACTGCTAATTGAAAGCACGTGAAAAAAGAATCTATTAGAGCACTGAACACATTGGTTTCTGTTTCTGCATACCTTTACTTTCACATTCAGCATACCTATGTTTTATTTCCTTCTCATAATGAGGCATCATAAATTATTATCATATTCATTGGTTTCTCTCTGGGAATTATGAGATTAGACCAGCAGTACTGAAACTAGCTGTTTTCTAAGAGCAGAAATCAGTCACTCTGCGCTCACTTCAGAGGCGGCTTTTGCAATCTGGCAACACTTCATTCAGTCCCTTCAAAGTCATGAAAAGGGTAGAAATATAGGGGCTGCACAGCGCACTCTCTCAAATCAATATTTCACAAGGGGTTAAATGAACGAAATGCATCGATGCCAAAATGCACGCGCCGCCTCTGACTCTGTCGTTGCTCAAAGAATGCCATGAAAAAAAAAAAAAAAAAAAACAAAACAAACAAAACCTTTGACTACAAAATCAGCTTGATATGTCACAAAAAAATCCAAAACCCTCTGGGTTTAAAAAAAAAAAAGCCGGTCTAGTTTAAAAGAACTTTTTCTTAGGGATTGATACAAAAAAAAAAAAACTAAAAAACAAAAATCTGCTCCTAAATCTGATTAAAAAAAAAAAAAATGCTAATGATATGTGCTGCGATCAAGTCTCAGGTTCTGTTTCATCTTTCTTCAAGATTTCTTGTGACCACAGGTGTCATTTTGGGCTTTACATTGCGTTTTACCGTCCAAACATTGAAATTCGGTCGTGTGTGTGTGTGTGTGGGGGGGAGGAGGGGGTCTGCCAATATTAATCGCTGAAATACGTTTGATATCCGATGCGATCAAGTCCCAAGTGCACTCTCTTCCTACCACTTTAATCTAAGGTGCCCTTTAATAATGGGGGGAAAAAAACTTGAGCCGGCAATTTTTTTGCTTCCTTCGTCTATCCCGTTTCAATTTCACATCGTATCGTCGACCCGTGATTCATTAAATGAAAAGGTAGACAAAGCATTCACTTGAATCCACTTTTACTTAATTTGCATCGGGAAAACGCAGTTTAACATTCCTCCGTAGATCAGCGCTGGTATCAGCAAAGGAATAGGAGCAAAAAAATTGTCGGCTCAAGTTTTTTTCCCCCCATTATTAAAGGGCACCTTAGATTAAAGTGGTAGGAAGAGAGTGCACTTGGGACTTGATCGCATCGGATATCAAACGTATTTCAGCGATTAATATTGGCAGACCCCCTCCCCCCACACACACACACACACCCACACACACACACACACACACACACACACACACGACCGAATTTCAATGTTTGGACGGTAAAACGCAATGTAAAGCCCAAAATGACACCTGTGGTCACAAGAAATCTTGAAGAAAGATGAAACAGAACCTGAGACTTGATCGCAGCACATATCATTAGCATTTTTTTTTTTTTTTTTTTTTTTTTTTTTTTTTTTAAATAGATTTAGGAGCAGATTTTTGTTTTTAGGTTTTTCAGTTTTTTTTTTTTTTTTTTTTGTATCAATCCCTAAGAAAAAGTTCTTTTAAACTAGACCGGCTTTTTTTTTAAACCCAGAGGGTTTTGGATTTTCTAATTTAAGACAAATGTCCTTATGTTTTCGTAGCTAGAAAGTGACAACTTAGACAGAAATTTCCCATGATACTTGCGTCGCTCCACCTCTACGATCTTCCCTTTACAGCTGTTCTCTGAATTTATAACTGAATTCCAGACTTTCTTAGTGTGATTTCCGTGATTTTTGCTGGTTGATGTACATCAGATTCAACTGTATTTATTTGCTAATAGTAAAAGTTTGCAAGCGCCCCATTGAGAAATGAATCTGCAGGACGGTTCAAGTCCAAGCCAAGCTGAAGAGATCTCAAGTAAAGTCTCTGATTTGCATCATAATTAATCCTATTTCTGACAAAGTAAAATAAAAAAATCATATTTATTAATTAAGTCTGGGGTTTCTTTCACCCCCACTTTCTAATCACACTTTACGCTCCTAAATTTGTGTCGAAACGACAGCTCTTTTAAACTTTGAAAAATACAAACAAAAATTAAAAAGTCGGAGGTATAGGAGGAGTTAGGGGGTTGACAGGAGGTAATCTCTTTTGGTGGAGCTCAGAATTTTTCATTTGATTAAAAGGTTTTGTTAAGTTTTCTTAACCCGCCATCACTCGCGCGGGGTCGAAAACGACCCCAGGTGTCAGAAAAATGCAATTTTGTCCATGAAAATTTTAAAGTTTTAGCTCGTCCGTTTCAGTACCTTCCTTCAAGGGTTTGGACTACCCACTCTGTTAGTATGAACTTAATTCAATCATTCGTTTTGAAGCACGGACGCGTCAAAGTTGCTTGGGGTCGTTTTCGACCCCGCGCGACTACTCACGTTCATAAAATGTGACTGAGTGAACATACCGTAAACGTGGATTCTGTGCCTTGTTTACACTTGCGGGATGTGATTGCCGTTGGTTTTTTACTTTTCTATACTTACTACAATACTTTCAGCAAATCTAATGTTTGCTCTCACTGTTTTTTTCTAAATTACTCGTTTATCCCAATTTCTTACGTATCCATTTTTACCTAAATCAGTGCGGTGCCGCTTGCGATCTGGCAGCACTGCGTTTTGTCCATTCAAACCCGTGCAAAGTGTCGATTCGAGGGAATGCACTGCGCACCTCCATTAGTTTGACTTTTTTCATGCATTTGAATCCACGAAATGCGGCGTTGCCAGATTACACGCGACTCCACTTATCATAAATGTTTTTGTTTTTTTCTGCGAAAGTTTGATTATATCACATGGGGCGGGGAGTGGGGAGGGAAAAAAGGGAATGAGAGGGGAAATGAAGGTGGATGGTAGGGGAAAAGCGGAAGGGAGGTGAAAAAGGGTATCTGGAATCATGTACGAAAAGCAAAAAGATCACAGCAAAAAAAATTTCAAGGATCTCCACTTTGCTAACCCCCCAACCCCCCTTTCCCCTCCAGCCATCCCCTGAATCCTCAATTTCGATTCCGTTTGTTGGTTGATAGAATCTTGCTTACCTTAATTGGCGTTTATTCCATCTCATTCGGTAAAAAATAAAGTTTTTCAGATGATTAGTGGTTTCATCTCCAAAATTTTAGGACTAAATATAGGAGGGGTATTGAGGGGGGTATATCTCGAAAACTTGCCCCCATAACCCCATACTTTTTTTTCATGAAATTATCTTCAGTAGTGCCTAGAAGTAAAAAAACCTCGGTTTAGGAGTTTCAAAACTAGTTAAAGGCAGCTGACCGATAAAAATCTGGAAAATATCACATTTTTAGGGTTTTTCCGACACAGATTACAATATAGCAATTACTGAACGTAAAATTCTTTTTTCAAACCCAGTTTTCACGTGAAAAGCTTTGCAAAGACATACTTATTACTATTCTGCATGGTTGAAATCAAAATTTTGAATGCCAATGGTAAAATGGGACGAAAGAACTTTGGGGTCGAAAACGACCCCGCGCGACTACTCGCGGAAGTTTTTAGGGCGCGAGTGACGGCGGGTTAAGAATGCCTGGGGTTTTGAAAATCGTAACTATACAGGTTGCACCACATCGACACAAATAAAATGACTAGGAATAAGCAATTAAGAGGAAATTTTTGTGACCACAGGACGTTTATTTGCTGTGACTAGTGCCTACATACATATGAACCATGCAAAATGGAAATAAAGGCATGACATGATTCCAAGTTCTGGGCGGTATTTTTACGGAAAAAGGAAGAGCACGTCTGAAGATGTATTTTTGAAACATTTTTTTTACGTCATACACAACTTCAAAGTAAGTTCTGTCAATTAGGTAAACACGAATTCTTCAAACTCAACCCTTTTTCGGAGAAGATCAAAATTTTCATACATAATACTGCGCCTTTGTGCCTTTGCCCTATCGCGACAGTGTTGCCAGGTTTGACGTTAAAAGCCGTACGTACTACATTTGGTCTTATGGAAATGTGCGGTCGAAAAGCCGTACGGCCGTGCACATCTGACAACACTGTCTCTCAGGGCGGTTTATAACTGACTGTCGGGAATGCGAGGTGAGCTGTATGCCGTTTCCAGCAAAGACTGCCTGCGTTTTAAACGACATTTTCAAAGAATTGATTCCTCGCTGGATAATTCGTTCATACGATGAGAATGGCTAAGCCACGGTAGCGCAACCGAGATATCTTGTCTTTCTCATTTTCCTAATGAATATACTTATGTGTTCGTTGAAAAAGGATAAACGGAGGGTGTTTTAACTCTGCATCTATTCTTGTCAAACATGTATGTTTTAATGGAGGAATGAGAGAGATCGAAACTTCTTGTGCTGCTATACAGCTCGCAGCAACTTTGCTCTGCCAAAAGAGATTTCACGCCAAGGCAAGGGTTCCGGAGATTCAAAGTGACATTTTTGAATTCAAACAACTTTTATTTTCTAACGCAGTAACTGTACATTCATTTAGTCCGGATTCGAAAGTCGAGAGTACATATACATATAGACTTCCTATAAAAATGATATTTACAAAATTTGTCATGCGTAAACACGGAAATAAATTCACGTCGAGCAGAAACCCTGCATAGAAGATTGACGCCAAAATAATACTCGTTGTTGACTTTAACATGCTATAACCACCGCACCTCATGTATAAGCAAAGGCAGATCCAATAATTTATCCTTCTCTTTCTCTCTTTCTTTCACCCTCTCTCACATCCCCCACATTCTCACCCTCTCTCACTACCCACACTCTCTATCTCGCTCTCTCTCGCTCTTTCTCTCTCTCTCTCTCTCTCTCTCTCTCTCTCTCTCTCTCTCTCTCTCTCTCTCTCTCTCTCTCTCTTCTCTCTCTCTCTCTCTCTTTCTCTCTCCTCAATCTCTCTCTCTCTCTCTCTCTCTCTCTCTCTCTCTCTCTCTCTCTCTCTCTCTCTCTCTCTCTCTCTCTCTGATCATTTGAACATATGCGTTGAAAAAATGCGGGAAAAGGGTCCATTCGGTGACATCAGCCCCTATCTCCCCAATCCCTATCTCTGTCTTTCAGATACACATGCATTACAGTGATACGAGAGAGAGAGAGAGAGAGAGAGAGAGAGAGCTAGAGAGAGAAAGACGAATTCCAGTATCCGTCTACGCACGCCGTGCGCCTTAAGGTTATACAACAGTTAATTAGGACAATCGAGCTTATTAAATTTGTCGCGACAAGTTGATATAAATCAAACCACAAGTGATGGCTCGAGACTCGTAAATTTATTTGTCAAAACCCCCACTCTCCCTCGAACCCGCAATTAAGTTGCTTCCCCCCTTTGCTTCATACTCACTTCATACCCCCCGAAAATTTCATTCGAGGACCCTTCTCGCGCGCAATGCCAGCTAAGGAGGGGAAATCTAAACTCCATGCTTAACGGGATTTCACTTTTCCTTTTTGAGTATAGAGAGCAGCCAGGAGTAAAGGCTGAAGGGGGTGTGAGAGAGTGAGTGAATGTGTTGGTGAGGAGGGAAGCAGAGAGGATGTTTTAATGCGTGTTATTTGTGCTCGCTCGCACTCGCACTCTAAAACGGTGTGTGCGGTGTGAGGTAAGCAAGAAGGGCTTGGTTTCGAGCGTCTCAGGTTGTGTTTTTCCTCTGTTTTTTTTTTCTTGGTAAGTACTCGTATTTCACAATCTTTCGAGGAAAAATAAAGAAAAAGAGAAAGCGTGAGAGCTGATGAAAGAGAGAGAGAGAGAGAGAGAGAGAGAGAGAGAGAGAGAGGGGAGAGAGAGAGAGAGAGAGAGAGAGAGAGAGAGAGAGAGAGAGAGAGACGCCAGCTGCAGGAATGAGATTTATTATTGGCAAAATAATGCACGAGTTTGTGATTTGTAATTGAATCCTTGAGATCAGGCATGCGTATATAGGGTCGCGTCAGTTAGGAGAAGAAAGTGATGGAGAGCAAGGGAGAGGGAGTAAGTGGAGTGGAGAGGAGGGAGAAGTATGGATGTACGAAAAATAGGTTTCGAGATTGCACCGTGACGCTTTTCTGAGGGGCTTGACTTTGAGATCGCATTGATGTGGCTAACTTTCAACCATCTCGGGCTCTCTATGGTTTCTCCGGCGAAGAAAATGAGAGGCCAAAGGACAGTGGATGCTCGATGCCTGTGAAACTAGAAATATTGACGTATCATCCATATAAACCTGTGAAAAAGAATCGATTGCCTCCTCCATATAAATTCTTGAAAAATAAGAATCAATTATCAAGGGATGCAAATATAAGTATTCAAAAAATCGATACATTTGCAAGGGCTCAAATGTGAGGAAAATGATAATCTCTGGTTCACAAGTCGCCACTGCCGAGGAAGGTAAAACAATTGGGGGGGGGAGAAAACCCTGGCTGAAAAATGTGAAAATTACTGTCTGAACGGCGTGTACATCCGATAAGTGAGTTCGAAGTATGACAGCTGTAAAGTCCCCCGATGGAAAGTTCTTTACGGAAGACAGACGCAGCCAATCGTGACACTTTATAAGCAGAGCTTCCGTTTTGCGTATAATTAATGCATTTTTAAATTTACTGATAATTCCTCCGGTTGAGAAAATATTACACAGTTCAGTTCAGTGTATGCCTGTAATGCACGAAAATACTCGCACCTATAATTAATCTTTTCTTAACCGGTGGAGTCGTCGATGACTTTAAAAAACTTGCGAATATTTTAACTATAACGAACGATTTTTCCACCGATTGAGAAAAGCTTATAAATCAGTACTGTCATACGCACTGAACTGAACTGAACTGTGTAATCGTTTCTCAACCGGTGGAATTATCGGTGAATTGAAAAATTCTATTAAGTATACGCAAAATGGCAGCCCTGGCTTTAATGCATTTGAAAAGAGTCGACCGCGCGAACAAAATTGAGGGATGAGCTCAGCAGTAGGTAAAGGTAGGTGGGCTTGCCAGTACTCCAGTCCACATGGGCGGAGTTAGCAATTTGGCAACTGTGGATTCTATCCATTTGAATGTATGAGAAACCATCGATTCTTGAGATGGCCATCGCCCAATTTCTAATCGATTGTTTCTCATACATTCAAATGGATAGAATCCACAGTTGCCAAATTGCTGGCTCCACCCATGCCAGTCCGTTTCATCACGTTCTTCAACTCCTCTGCATGGACTCTCTTGCGTGGCACCAGCAATGTCTTCGACTCTTGCTCATCTCGCCTCCGTAAAATCCTAAAACCAACGACGAATCAAAACTTGTTTAGCTCACGGCTGTAACCCGGATAGAACTTTAATTCAAGCGACTCTCTGGGTGGCTTTGGACTGTGGAGTGAAGATACTTCCTTTTTACACTGAAAAAATGTTCGTCCATTTGTTCGGTTATTCGTTTTTATGTTTGTTTCATTTGCTCCTTTGTCCGTTTGTCCTTTTGAGTGTCTGTTTTCATTTAATTAAAGTGACGTCTTTTTATTGTAAACTCGCACGATTCTCCGAGGGGTGTGAACTGTGATGCGGAATCGCTTCCTTTATAAAAGTAAAACTGCAATTAACAAGGAAAATGTCCAAACCAAAGGTTGCACTTTTAACGCTTGGTGTGAGAAAATGCAGGGTAAAGAGAAGTTACGTTCACACGGCTTGAGCCGGAGCACAGTGTGTCAAAACACAGGTTTCTCTGGACAATTTGTCTTGTTTTTGTTTTTTGCCTTAAAAACATTTTCGTGCTGTTAGTATCTTGCAAAAACCATTTTATTTGGCTCATTTTATGCTCTGAAATGTATTAGTTTGCAAATTTATATCTTGCTATAATTTCGATTTTTATTAAAAAAATTATCCGGGAAATTCCAAGCTCCGATCCGCTGTGCGAAGATGATATTTTACACTCGTACCTATCAGCTGGAAGGGCTCCAGCTCTTCTTTACTCACAGCGTTAGCAGCCTCTTTCCTTTCCCTTTCTTCCTTTTCCTCTCTCACCCCCTGAACCCCTCTTTCATATAATATCAGCTCTGACTGTCAATATAATATGAGAGTGCAGAGTTGCTAGATGGACGAAATGGAGGGCTCTATAGTCTATACTTGCCTAACTCACATTAACAAGTTGTGAAGGATTACTTTCCGACAAGTTTTTGAGAAGTTGCTTCGGTCATCAGGAGAAACATATCCAAACTCTTCAGTTATAAACCACCGAAAAAGGTTTCCTTATTATTATATTTTTATCTCGGTTTTTATACGCTGACTTACTTAGCTAGCGCTGCCCTTCTTTGAATTGTGCAGGAGTGAAAACGAGTGTTTCAAAGTGCTTATCTAGATACAGAATTTTTATACAACTATACTGCTTGGGAGAAAATGTCGTTATTGTTTCAGTCATGTGTTAGTTTCTTTATAGTGCAAGTCCTTCCACAACAAACATTTATATCAATTTCTGTGTCTAGACTGCCACTTCAAAACACGTTCACTCTGATTTCAAATTGATTTCAAACAGATTTGTGACGATTTTTATTTAATTTTTTCAGACTTTCAACGTTAAAATTTAGGATGCAAACAAACCAATCTAGTATGAAAATGTCCATGAGAGATTTAAAACATAGCTGCCTTCGAGGTGCCTCAAAAACACGTCTCAGAAAACCTCTTTATAGCTATAAGTATATAGCTCGTTGGTTTAAAGGAGAGAATTCACGGGAAAATGAATCGATCTAAAATGAAAATGTTAAAAAGTTAAGGAAGAATAACATGCTTCACAGAGCAAGTGCATTTTCTCGATCTTTTCTCACTACCATCTTTTCTCCTTTGTAAGTACTCTCTACACCTCTTTCTCTCTCTCTCTCTTCTCTCTCTCTCTCTCTCTCTCTCTCTCTCTCTCTCTCTCTCTTGTTGCTTCTTCCCTTTACATGTATACTCTTCTCTCACTCATTCTCTCTCGGTCTATGCTCGACACTTGACCGTAATCCTGCAGTACTCCGAAATCATACTGAAATGATGAGAGAAGTGCATTTAATGAATTTATTGCATGGTTCAGCTGCAGTTAAATTCATTAAAGTATGAGGTACTACAGGATAAAAGGAGGGAAATAGGGTCGTGAGGAGAGACCACCCCCTAACTACTCGCCTCTCATCTTGCAGCAGCCCCCTCCTCCCATTCCCTTCCCCACCCCTCCCCACCCCCCCCCCCCCTTCCCCCCCCTCCCCCCACCCCCGCCAAACGTTACTCGACTTGGTAACGTTGTATATGAATATGGATAGACTCGGATCTCGAATCTGTTTACCTCCCTGCTTCCAACTCCTCGTCCCCTTTACGCTTGAGTCTAACAAACTTTTGAGGAGCTTCCCTCATTCATAACCTCCCTCTCCCTCTCCTTCGCCCCATCTCCCTCTTTGCCACCTTAAAAACCCCTTTTTGGGGTCCCTCACCCCTCGCCCCCCTCGCATCTAATCTCAATGCTCCGGCGAATAACCGTCGAATATTAATTTAAAACACATTTTCTTCTTTGCTCATGAATATTGCCAACATAAAAGCTCCGAATCTGCTCTTGAGAGGCGTGAGTTGCAGGAACTGTTGCCGCGTATCGAAGTCGAAAGTTGCGCTTTCCAATTAATTATAATTTTGCTCATCAGCAATATACTAGCACTGTTTTCCAATCTTAATTCAAAAATTGACATCCGCGGGCTGGTTTTTTTGTTGTTTTGTTTTTGTTTTTGTTTTTGTTTTTTTTAAGAAAGGATGCTCCCATTAAAACTGTAACGAAACAATTTATGCAAGATGTTTCCACAATTTAAAGGAAATGACGTTTATATATCAAGATTCCACGTATCGTAAAATTGAAAGTTGGAACAATGAATAATGAATTCGCGCCATCATTCGTTTGCGACTTTATTATCCTTTTTATCGGGCAGTCCATAGTTTTAAGACAAAACAAACCAAAATCTGGAGCACCACAAAATTTATAAATCCAAGGAAGGAGAGGAGGAGAAGGAAGAGAAGGAAAAAAAGGAGAAGAAAAATGCAATAATTGTATCAATGTCGGTGGTGCTCTTGATGCTACACGAAAGAAAGCAATTACTGGCAAACATTTTGTTATCTTGGTTCCAAAAGGCATCTACTGACTTTTACAATTTACATATCTGATAAAGACAATTTAAAACTATCAGGATTCTTTCATCGCTTCACAGTCATTTGAACGGTTTCAAATTCGACGGTTCGAATTCTGAACCGCGTCTGTTCACAACCGGTTCACGCTGTCTCAATTTTTGGTTCGGATTCAAGCCATTTGTAAAATTAAGGTTCATAGTTCGGTTCGGCTCAGCATTTTTCAGCGGTTCGGTTCGACTCCTTGGTAACCAGAAATCTTTGGAGCAGGAGGAAGGGGGAGTGGGGCCGAAGTATACACACCCTTCACTTAGAAATTTTTCGAAAAACCTCATCGTAGTGTGAATATTGTGTTCAAGGATTGGGGCTCAAGCACAGTCCTGTTAGCACCCGCTTTCTCGGATTCACCATTTGAATGCGAATGAAAAATTTTTCTGATCAAAGAGTAGTCTTCTGGAGATCTCAAGGAATCTCAGAACAATTTGGTGCGGAAAGAATAAGGGGCAATAAAGTTCAAAAGCTCCAGAGGAGTCTCTAATCAGAAAAAGTTTTCATTGAAGGGCGCATCTGAGGTCATACTGCGAGGGACATTCATGAAATATTGAATTGTTGGTCGGACAACTTACTTTCTCAGTCGGACAATTTATACAGGCGTCCGAGCACTTTAATAAACGGCTGTGTATAGTTCCATTATTATGAAACACAGAAACTTCAGACTGACATCAAAATTTGTCTCGTAAAATTTTCGTTTCCTGCTGAATGGTGATAGCACGTTTATTTAGAAGATATTTTTATGTGAAGTATATAAATATGCCTAAACTGGATAGATCCATTCCAATATTTCTCGATTCCCTCTGGAACTTTTTCAAACCAAAAGATTGGGTTTTTTTTCTCATTCAATTTGTTTTTGTTATCTTTTGGCAACAATTCTTAACATCACATTAAAAGACTCTTCGTGGTAAATATATATCGCGGCTTATCTCTGCGAGATGTTAAAAAAAAAAAAAAAAAAAAACAAAAAAAAAAACAAAAAATGAAAAACAAAAAATGAAAAAGAAAACGCGAAAAGAATTTATAACACACACCCACACACATTTTTATCATGCATCAGTACTAAAGACATACATTTTAAATTAATTCGTAAAAAATGTCTATTTTTTGGTTCTTTCAAAATAGTTTTCTCACTTCTCTCTATTGATCAAAAATAAAATGCTTGATAAATAATTATAATTAATTTTTCTGCGTAAACTTGCCATCAGAGAGCTTTCGTCTTGATTGAGGTTTGCGAACGTGTTTTAAACGTTTTTTGTTGTTCTTATTCTCTTGGAACGTGTTTCTAAGTTGTTTGTAAAAGATCTGCACTGTGTCTAAATGTCGTTTTTTTTTCTTTCTTTCTTGTTTCTGTTTCTGAAAAAAATGTAATATGTATGTTTATAGTTGCTTACAAGTTGTTTAAAAATAGCCCGCGTAAAAAAATAAGGTGTGCTGGTATGAAGTCATTAAGAATGATCTTGATAATTTTTGAGGGATAACATATACACGTTTTTTGTTTGAAAAAGAACTTTCAAGGGGGTTTTTGAATTTTAAATATTCAGTTACCTTGTATATCTTGTGTAATTAATATGTTGCAAATTGTTGCTGCATATAAATATGGAGAGGGTGTGTTCTAGTATGAAATCACTTAAAAATAACGTTGAGAGCATCAAAAAGTTCCAAAGTTGACTCTCAAATTCAGTAAATACCTTAAATAAAATTTCAAGATGGCAACTATAACTGCAACTTTCTATATGTATGGTTGTATGCTTAGAAAAAGTGATTTATCCAGTGGTGTAGCGTGCATTTTGGCAACGTTGTATTGTGTCCATTTAAATCCGTGTAAAAAGTCGAATGCGAAGGTGTTCACCGAACACCCAGCTGTTCGATCTTTTTCTTGAGTTTAAATGGACGACCTGCAAATTTATCGAATTGCTACGCCACTGGATTCATCGTGAAGAAAGCTATACAATTATACTGCAGTTGTGACCTCCCCATTGCGACCAGCTTATTTGACAGCTATATCTTTTGGTTTTTTTAAAACGCCTTTTATTGTAGATTCGTAAGTGGATTTTAAAACTTTGTAATGCTTTGAATGTGATTTTCACGCGATTTCACATTGGAATCGTTCCTCCACAACGCTGTAACAAAAGTTTTCAACAGACTCGTTCGATCATTAATATGAAAGTTTACCCACCGTAAATTATCATCTCGGTTCCAATCAACTGGGATTGTTGAAACCAAATCTTGATAAAAATGAAATAAAAACGGAGGAAAAAACATTACAGCTGCACTTTGACCTTGATGAGTATGAGGCGAAAAACGGCAACATCCCCCACCGAGGATTTTATCTACCTCGCATTTTACTAATTATGATCCCTTGCAGGATGCATGTTTTTTAATTATCCCTCTTGGCGCATCGCTGTTCTTCAAACGTTTGCTGACTCCCAAATCTACGTCAAATTCAGACTCATGTGGAATCAGAAGAGTGTCACACTTTTGCACTGCACCTTTTCTTGAAAAAATAGATTGATTAGATAAGGATAGAACTTTATCCTCTTTAGACGCTGTTTTAAACTGGGTCAAAAGTTTGAAAATTCCAAGAAATGAAGCTTTAATGGTTCCTGATACGAACTTTGCATCAGCAGTGGCTCAAAGAAAAATTCACCATATCTCTGTTTCCTCCATTCAAAGACGTGTGTTATGGACAAAGATAGACGATGAGTAAAAACCCCTTTTCCTACATTGAAAAAAATAAATTGTTAAAAAATGTAGTAACATAATTATTTGCTAAATTAACCTATCATTTTGTTAAATGAACAACTTAAATGCTTTATCAGCAATTCATTTCGTTAATTTAACAACTCACTTTGCCAAACTAGCAAGTCTTTTTTTAAAAATAACAATTTTTTATGTTGGAATAACAAATCAGTAAGTAAAATCAGCAATTTGTTTTGCTGATTTAACAAGCTGCATTAATTGTTAGATCTACTAATTGAGTTATGTTGCGTACTCTTTTAACTGTTTAAAATTGCTAAATTGACGATGTCTCTTTTGTTAAAAGAACACATCTATATATGTGGTTGATCAGTGGCGGAGCCAGGAATTTTTCTAGGGGTGGGGGATCCAAAGATACTATTTTGGCCAAAATTGTCTGAAAACGCAAAAAATTACCTTTTTTTAGGACAAATTTTGGTGTCAAGGGGGTGGTCCAGACCCCCTGGACCCCCCCCCCCCCTTGGCTACGCCACTGGGTTGATTTAACAACTACTTTTGTAAACTCAACAAATAAATTGTAAACTTAAGAAAAAACATTTTTTGATTTTGCAGCTTTCAATTTTTGTTAAATCAACACATTTTGAAATGTTGCCTTAACAACTGATTTTTTTCAGTGATAGCCTTTTGCTCCTTAAATGCATTCGAAGGTAAATGAGAGATATAGAAGAGATCGTATTTGAGCTACAATTTTGCGCGTTGGCTCTAATATAGAACAGGGACCAAATAATGTTAGGTCCCGAGCATTGAATTGCGTGCATCTTGCGTGCGGTTTAGACCAATCAGAGAGCTTACGCACGGTCACATGACCGTGCGTAAGTTACGCTCGGGACCGAACATTATTTGGTCCCAGTCTCCTCTCTAGTTTCTGGCAAATACGTTCTTTCATTGCAGACATCTGTGAATGGTATACGATGAGTAAGTTATGATTGAAAAACAAAAAAGAAACTTGGAAAATGAGACACCCTCTAGTAAAGGTAGAGGGAATGGTAGTAGGAGAGAGAAAGAGAGAGAGAGGGAGAGATAAAAGAGAGAGAGAGAGGAGAGAGAGAGAGAGAGAGAGAGACAGAGAGAGAGAGAGAGACAGAGAGACAGAGAGAGAGAGAGACAGAGAGAGAGACAGAGAGAGACAGAGAGTGAGAGAGAGGGAGGGAGGGATCGAGCGATAGAGATGGAGGGAGGGAGAGAGAGATATAGATGTGGAGGTGATGTGTGTGTGTGTGTGACTATGTGTTTAAGAGACAAAGAGAGAGGAAGAGAAAGAGCAAGAAGATTGAGAGAGAGAGAGAGAAAGAGAAGAAGACGGAGAGATGAAGGTAATATCACTCGCCGTTCCAATTCTTAACATGGGAGTTATTCGCTTTGTCGCCTCTATTTTATTACGAGGTATTGAGAGAAAGTAAGGATTCCAGAGGGTAAAAATGGCGCGTATTTGGAGGGCTATATGATATTGTGATATACGTGTAGAAGAAAAAGGGAAATGATATAAATCTCCACTTTCATAGAGTTTAGAGGTATAGTCACGAAAGAGTCTCGCGACACTCGACTGTGTTCCTCCCAATGCTGCCGTCTTGCGTAAAATCATTCACAACTCCACCTTGAATTCAATGTAAAATTTTTAACTTTCCTGCCACATTTAGCAGAGCTGGCGCCTCCACAGGTTCTACATCAAGCCGGTCCCCACTTTTCCGAATCGGGTTTTTATCCGAACTATCAATTTCTCCAATGTGAGCTGTCAACCGAAGATGGCATCCAGGGATATGGTTATTAGAGATTGGGAGAAATTATGTTAGGAAGAAAAAAAAAGAGGAAAAAACGAACATTCAATAAGCTTTACCCTTAAACAGAGTGGCATAAAGCACTAACATTAAAATAAATAATTCCGGTGAATTCAATACGTATTAGTTTATTGGTATTTAAATTTTGTTAAATCCAAGATGGCTGCTGAACTTTTTTAATCTTGTCTGTAGTTTTTGTTGAGGTTCCTATATCAATCTATGAAATATTCACAGAATGTTTCGTTTTGATAGCCGGCACAAGAATAAAATCGAAAATTCAGTTCTACACGGAAAAAAAAAAAAAAAAAAAAAAAAAAAAAAAAAAAAAAAAAACTACGGTGAAAATAACCATACGGATACCTGATTTTGGCACCTGCTAGATATTAAGGTAATGTTTACCCAGAAGTATATTATGTTTTGACTAGGGACTATGTGATGTTACGTGATTGCAAGTCGAATTTACTCAAAGTATCGGTAAGTGTACCATACTTCTGGTCAAGTTTACCATAACATCTAGCAGGTGTCAAAATCAGGTATCTATATGGTTATTTTCACTAATCTTTTTTTCCGTGTACGCGACCGAAGCCAATTCGGTCCACGGAGAGAAGGGAATAAAGATACACGAGTCAGTTAGATATTTCCGCCCTTCACGACCATTCTTTTATCCTATCCACTGAAATTGCTTTAGGATTGTTGATAGTCCCTGGGTGTTTTGGGTGCATATGGGTTGGGGTCACTTTATTTAAATATCTAGAATCCTTATTTCGTGTCATGTTAGGATGTACTATCGACGAATTAAAGATTGTCACGAAATGTTCACTCATTTTCAGTAATGGGTGTGAGTGTGGGACTGATCTGTAAACGGCTTTTCCGCCCCGCCCGCACTGGCCTCTTGCGTGCAAGGTGACCGAAGAAGAGTTTAAGAAGAGTGACCGAAGCGGAACCTCGAAGGCGAAGCTTAGCTCGTGAAAATCTCGCGACAATCTTTAATTCGTCGATAGTACAGCATATAATGTGTACTTGTACACTGTACAGGTACAGGTTCCTATGCATACTTACATACTCGTGTTATGTGTGTATGTCTAGGATTCAATTTATGAAAGCGCCTTCAATTTAAAGTATAGGCAGAACCAACTCCGTTGAGTAGAAATAGTTATCTATCCGGAGTTTATAGGTATTTGTGTTTCATCAAAGAACAAGACCACGGAGGAAACCTCATTATGTTCAGACCAGAATTCAATCAATATAAGTGCCTTCAAAAGGTATCAAATTTAAACAAATAGGAGGGTAATTGATTACACGATTACTGGTAATCGGTAATCTTCAAGCCTTTGGATGGTAATTAAATGAAGTCTGCACAGATTTAAAATAAACTTGAGAGTCATTTCGGCGTTTAGATCCAATTCTTCTGCAACTCATGTGATGGGTGACTTGTAAAAAAAATCAGCCCTGATGATTACCGTTAAATCACCCTCATAGAAAATGGCGACCCCGATTACTTGGTAATCGTGTAATCGATTACCACCCGCATTACTCAAACTGTGATAGGTATTGTGCACTTTTTTTGAAGCAAGGCAACAACGCGACTTATTGTGAGTGTATAATAAAGTGTTAAAACTATTTTTAGAACTTCTTTGAAATTGACTCAAGTTCAAAACTCTGATTAACTTTTTTCGGCGATTTGTTTCTTCCAACTGCGTACGGGTACCCCCGCCCCCCGTCCCCCCTTCATTTCCCCATTACTCAAAAGCTTTTAAAACACTCTCAGAAAGCTCGTTAGTTCATAGATGAAAGTAATCTATAACTTCATTCGTTTCCCGTCTTAGCGTTAAGTCCTGCCATTTGAGCTGGTAACATGCATTTTCACTCCGATAACAAGGCTAAATTACGTCAGGTAAAGTTACTTTTTGGATCGAAAAGTGCTGTTTTTCTTCCTTTTTTCATTCCTGGAGTTGTTGTTTTTTTTTTTTTTTTTTTTTGTATTTTTTGTTTGTTTTACATGTACCGTACCGAATCACACACACACACAGAATTCAATTTGCTTCTTCTTTCTCCTTCTAGCCTCTATGTTTTCAATTCGTTCAAAATGAGCCCATTTTCTGCATTTTATTGTACAAGAATCATTTTGAAAGAAAAACAAGTTGGAACTTGCAACACTGGAACAGTGTTAGCAAAGAGAGCATGAGTGTCGGCCGTAAATCATTGTAAGTGTGGAGTTCCATATTGATAGTACAAAACTGCGACAAAGTCAATCGCAACGCTGCATTTGTGTTTGTATAACAGTGATCGCTGTAAAAATAACTTGATAGGTCAAAGTGGGAATGAAAATTTACTTATAGCGTGTTGAAACAGTTGTTCACGAGGCGAGGTGAATACTGTGGTTTTGAAAATCGATTTCGATAGTGATTGTTCCTTTAAAATCGGATGACGCAATACCAATCCTAGCAAGCCGTAAAGTCTAGTTTAGTTATTTGGGACTTTTTTAGATTTCTCTCGCCTGAACCAAAGTCATCAGGAAGGAAATTCTTAATACCAATCCTAGCAAGCCGGAAAGTCTAGTCTAGTTATTTGGGACTTCTATAGAATTTTCCTCGCTTGAACCAAAGTCATCACGATGGAAATTCTTCGTCTTTATGGTTTCAGCTCTTTTTGTCTCAGATTAAAAAATGAATGTTAATATTGATCAAATGTCATCCGACACTCATCAAGGCCCTTAAGGAACGTAATATGAACTTGAAAAAAGCTCATTCGATTTTTAAGGGAGCTTAAACGGTCCATGAGAGACGAAATTCGCGGATACAGAGTATCCACAGCTTATTTCAATGTTCGATCTGACAAGACCGTGCGCCTTTGAAAAATCGATATCTCGATAGTGAATCGATGTATTGCAATTCGGTTTGCACCGGTCGAAAGCGCTTGCTTGTGACTGACAACCTCGAAAATTTCAGATCCATCCGAGTTTATTTAATGACCTTACAGGACCTCTCGCGGCCGCAGTTAGACATTTCTTGTCAGAGTTACGCTGAAACGGGGAGTAGTTCCCCCCCTAAGATGATATTTTTTGGCTCGAAACTGCATTGGGCCCTCTCGGGACATCATTGGGACCCGAAAAAAAGCGGAACCGATATAATACGGCACACGACTGGTTCGTGAGAGACGAAATTCGCCTTTTTCCAGCCTCCAGCGCCCCTCTAAGGTCGATCTGACAAGACCGCGCGCCTTTGAAAAATCGATATCTCGAGAACGAATCGATGGATTGCGCACTGCGGTTTGGATTGGGCGGTAGCTTCAGCTTTTAGATAATTCTTGAAAAAAATTCAGATCCATCCAAGTTTTTAAACGGATCTTATGGGACCTCCCGCGGCCGCAGTTAGACATTGTACGTGAGACTTACGCTGGAGTTGGGGCCACGCCCCCCCCCCCCCCCCCGATATAGACTTTATCGGTCCGACATTTGTCAGGGCCCTTAATGAACTTCATGTGAACTCAAAAAACTCACATATGACTTCTCACGGCGCATGCTAGGTCCATGAGAGTCGAAATTCGCGGATTTTAGAGAATCTTAGATTTCTGACCCTATACCGCGCGCCTTTGAAAAATCGATATCTCGAGAGTAAATCGATGTATCGCAATTCGGTTTGGACCGATCAAAAGAGTAAGCTTACCGGTACTCGCCGTTAAAATTTTGGATCCATCTGATTTCATTTTGAGACCTTACTTGAGTTACTTGGACCCCAGTTGGAATTATTTTTTCGGAGTTACGCTGGCAAGGGGGTCGCTCCCTCTCTTGGAAAACTGTGGAGGGGGCCCTTTGCTGGGGCATACATTCTATTTTTCACTTTTTTTTTTTTTTTTTTTTTTTTTAATTTTATATTTGTGTCTAATCTAAGTTGGGGGAGGAGGAGGAGAGTACCTGCAAGTCAACCGGCAATTTACTTTTGATAGTGGCTGCGGGTCGAGGGTGCGGATTGCGGACTTTTAACTTGTTGTGGGGTTTACAGGGTGGCCGTGTCTAAACTTATGAGAAAAGAAGGCAACCACAGACCGGAAGAACGTTCAATTTCTGGTTCAGAGACCATGGACAAAGACATGGGCACCCGCAAAACAATTGCCCGGAGGGGCAACTTTTTGAATGTCAATGGAAGGTCTAGGGGACACCACCTAGAGACGGGCAAGTCTAGAGAACCCCCCTCCCCCCACTTCCGCCCAAAATAGAAAATAAATCAATTATCCTTCCAAATGGTAGAAATTGTAAGTGATTGTAGCATGTAGTTGTATCAAAAGTAATTCTATTTTTGACGTGTTTGATATTATGAATAAAGTGACAGCATCAGATGATAGAAATAGTAAAAAGCTAAGTACAACTATTCCTTCTTTATTTTCATTGTCCTGATGAATTCTAAGAGTTAACCTATTTAAATTAACAAAACCAAAACTCTTGCCTATACATTCTCTAATCATGTAATTATCGACCAGAGGAGGGCGTATATCATTTGGGCGATTATCGTTTGGGCGAGCCTTAAAAATCGTTTCATTTGGGCGCGTGATGGGGAAGGGAAACGGGAGAAAATCGCATATCGTTTGGGCGAGCCTATATACTGGAGACAGTATGTACTGTAACCTATGTACTGGACGAATAGATTAGGGAGATGTGTGAGGTGAGGCAAGCTTATCACACTTGTGTGAGATTTGTTCGATGAGTGAGATGAAACGTCGATGACGGAGATAGAATCACAGAGGTGTTTCGGTCAACAAAAATGTACTCCATAAATTCTGGTCTGTCGAAAAAACCGCGAACAAATAGCGTAAACGCGAACCACTTGGCGATTGATAAGTGGCACCGCTATCAGTTAAATCCGACTTTGCACACTAGGTTAAATTATGTCAAAGTAATGGGACACTTATTCAAAGGAAAGACTGTGTGATTCTAATAATTTTAAATGTTTTGACGAGCGAGCCTTCTACACCCCTAAAAGTGATAATTCTTAATCTATTCATGCGTAAATTCTTATTTTGTACTTATTTATTCATTCATTCTTTTTTATTTGTTGTTTAATGCGGACAATTCTTTTACACCATTTATATTTATCATATTTTATTTTTTGTGACGCGGGGGTCTTTTACACTCCAAAATTTAAGCGACGGGGGGGGGGGGGGAGTTATCAGACTATGCCTCTTTGAATGAAGCAGATTTATTTTGAGAACTTTTTGTCAACAAATCCCAAGTATCACTTACAAAATAATCTGCATATCTCAAACCATCGATATTTTAGAAATAAGATAAGCTTCTTTGGACTAAATTTCATTACATACTCATGTACTTCCCTATATACTCGTGTCGCCCAGATGAAACGATTTATTTGACTACAGGGAGCACTTCCCCTACTTTTCCTTTGTTATACCGGTCGCCCAAATGAAACGATTTTTCTCGCCCAACAGTAACGATTTTGACCATTTTCGCCCAACTGAATGCCACCCCCAGAGGATTCTGAATTTTCAAGGAAGTTCGCAAAATTCTCGTTGCCAACGGTAGTTGCCAATGTAGACACGTTCATACTAGTAGATTTTAAAACTTCTTTCGGCGAGGGAGATGACGGGTGGGAAGTATGATGTCGTCTGAATCAGGAGGGGGTGGGGTAAAAATCAGGGGGAGGTCTAGATCTGGGGGGGAGAGGAATCCTGAAACTGGGGGGCGAGCTGTATAGTGGCAAGGGGCGGTTGGGCACCACTGCTTAGGGGGGGGGGGGGCTACTTCCCGCCCTGCCCCCCCTAAATTACGCCCCTAATTAAAATTGTAAAGTAAACTAAGAATAAAGTTTGTTAACTCTTACTCCTTTCGTTATTATTTGATCTTCGAATGTTCCGATTCTTTTTTATTGTAAAGTTTTGATTTTTCTGAATTAGGGGGGGGGGCGCCGCGCCGCCCCTTGGGGAGCGCCCATTGACAGATAAGGGAGAAAGGTAAGTGTAGGAATTTGCACGGGAATCCGGCGTAGTGTGCCGCAAAAATTACTACCAATGGCGGATCCAGAAAATTCTTTTAGGGGGGGGGGGCTTCACGCCTATGAATTTTCAAATTTGCAGGGAGGAATTTATGCGATTTTTTCTGTTGAAAAAAGGCAAAGGCTACCGTGAGTTGGGGGGGGGGGGCGTGCCTTTCCCGAATCCGCCGCTGATTACCATGTAACACTGGGCCACGATGACCGATGTCGCATAAAACCAGGTAGAAGACCCGTGGCGGGCGTGGCATCCGTGATGGCTGTGAAATTGGGATGAAGTTGATGGACACACATCATTCATGCAATCTGCACAACGCGGCAAGCAACTGTTGTAGGCGTAGGTGCAGTAGTTCGTGGGGAGGGCAAAGGGGACGGGAGGTCGTCGCAAAACCATGGACGAAGATATAACTAGTTATATCTTCGTCCATGGCTCGGAATGGTCTTAAAATTTTCCTTAGGATTTGATCTAGAACGCAACGTTCTTACATTTTCGAAAAGTTAACTCTAGCTCTCGCAATTAACGATTAAAGGCGGAAAAAGCATGGTTTCTGGACCGCGGAACAGTGGCGTTATCTAGCGGATGAGAATCTTACTACAGGTCGCTGAGGATTCACCTTAAAACGCAACGCCGATCGCGTTCCCCAAACGAACTCTTTTAGCGGACCGAAACATCAACAATAACAGGATTGGAAATTTGAAATCATCTAAATGCATTTTAAATCGCAGAATACACGAACCATGGACACAATCCTCTGATATAAAACCCCAATATCTCATACAGAAAATTTCGTTGAAGTCTGATCCAAATTAGTAACGTAATTACATTCCCAAAAATGCTTAACCTCAATCTTGGCCAAAAACTCCCGCCACAAAGAAAAAGCGACAAATTGGGAGGACACCGGATTGGTGGAATCACATGGGTCAATCGGTCCTCGAGGACCCGTTCTCGATACTGAAACCAAGCGATCCCCCGAGCGGACCCCCGAACCATGCCGTTCCTATAAGAAAAGCATTATTGACCTTGTAGAAACGATTTCAATAGAGCATGACACTCATGCTCTAAAAATGCCGTGATATTGAAGCAAATAGCTATATACGGTATGGACTATCGAAAATACGAGACTGGGGGGACCAAGGATATTTTTCGTACTAAAGGGTTTCCGACTAAGCAAGATTTCGAATTATAGAGGGCGTTTTCGAAAAAAACCTAACTAAAGAGATTCCTCAATAGATTTCTTACAGTTTCCTTACAACAGAGCGTTCGGCTTAAGTCTTCCGAATTCCAGAGCGCCAGAACCAATTATTTCGTATTACAGAGCTAAATAATATATAAGCCGTTTGGCTGGAAAACATTTCGCATTAACGAATAGGGACAAATATATGCTATTTTTTTCGAACCAACGAGCCATTTTCAAGGAGATCGGCTTTGCCTTCGTATTAAAAGGCTCTATATTAATGAGCTTTTACTGTAGTAGATTATATCTTAGTTTAAGCTTGAGTTCTTATAGTTCTGTATGAGAGTATACAAATGATCCCGTTTTTTTTTTCAGAATGGGGCTCTCGCAAATACTACGGGGGATTGAAGTGTTAATTGATTCTTGCATAAAAACCTGTAGAAATGACGATAATGACACTAAAAAGTCCGAAATTCACTCTCAAAATCGGATTTAATGGCGGAGAGACGCAGGTATCATGGGAGATTCCTATCTAAATTGAGACATATTTCTGTGTTTCTGTACAGAAAGTGACATAATAGACAGGAATTTCCCATGATACCTGCGTTGAACCATCACCATTACGAACTTGCCGTTGTAGCAGTTAAGTGAGTTTATTACTGAATTTTAGCTTTTCTTAGTGTGATTTTCGATTTTCGCTGGTTTTTACGTTAGAGAGGAATATTCATTTGCTCACAGCAAAAGTTTGCAAGAGCCCCATTCAGGAATGAATTGTGACTTGTGGCATTAGTAACACTGTAATTGGAAAGTCGATGAATTTCACACAGACCAAAATAAAGACACCTCCAAATTCTAGAAATATTTGGATTTTTCACTATACACAGAATGATACAGTTTGAAAAAGAACAGCGACGAAGTGAATCCTACAAAAAACGGGCAACAATCTGTGTTGGAGATTTTTTTCCATTTTAATATTTATTTTTGTAATAAGGTATAGCGACAAAGAAAATAAAACAGAATAGAGAGGCATTCCCTCCATTCGCGGAAATTGTTTTATTTTATAAAAATTTACAGTATAGCGCAGCAGTGAAAAACAGCGGAAGGAAGAAAATGAGCAGACTGCCAGAGTCTTATAATAATTGTTACTCAGGCAAAAAAAAATTTAATGAGTTTTTCTCACTTTTGTTTGTAGATCTTTCGTCGGGGCTGAATATATTTTTGTTTGCAGTGAGCGTAGATTTTCCTTCCTTTCCTTTTTTTTTTTTTAGATCGTAAAAATAAAAAGGTCCCTCACGGCTTTTCCCCCTATAAGCATTCTTTAGTTAACGGGCTTTTTCGGTAACTTTGGCGTTATTTATCGTGCTTCAATCATGATCAGTGGCACGGGTGGCTCATACAATTCGGCACCAGTGCTTTTTTCCCATTTAAACTAATATAAAAACAATCGATTCTTCAGGAGACTGTCAGCTTCCTGGTGTATCGATTGTTTTACGTTGTTTAACCCGCCATCAGTCGCGCGGGGTCGAAAACGACCCCAGGGGTCAGAAAAATGCAATTTCGTCCATGAAAATTTGAAGGTTTTGGCTCGTCGTTTCAGTACCTTCCTTCAAGGGTTTTGGGCTATCCACTCTGTAAATATGAACTTAATTCAATCATTCGTTTTGAAGCACGGACGTGCCAAAGTTGCTTGGGGTCCTTTTCGACCCCGCGCGACTACTCACGTTCATAAAATGTGACCGAGTGAACATAACGTAAACGTGGATTCTGTGCGGTGTTTGCACTCGCGTGATGTGATTTCCGTTGGTTTTTTACTTTTCTTTACTTACTACAATACTTTTAGCAAATCTAATGTTTGCTCTTACTGTTTTTTTCTAAATTACTCGTTTATCCCAATTTGTTACGTATCAATTTTTACATAAATCAGTGCTTCGCTGCTTGCGATCTGGCAGCACCGCGTTTTGTCCATTCAAACCCGCACAAAGTGTCGATTCGAGGGAGTGCACTTCGCACCTCCATTAGTTTGGCCCTTTTCATGCATTTGAATCGACGAAATGCGGCGTTGCCAGATTACACGCGACGCCACTGATCATAAGTTGTTTTGTTTTTTTCCGCGAAAGTTTGATTATTTCACATGGGGTCGGGGAGTGGGGAGGGGAAAAAGGGAATGAGATGGGAAATGAAGGGGGAAGGTGGAGGAAAGCGGAAGGGAGGTGTAAAAGGGTACCTGGAATCAAGTACGAAAACCAAAAAGATCACAGCAAAATAATCTAAGTATCTCCACTTTGCTACCCCCCACCCCTTTTTCCCCTCCAGCCCTCCCCTAAATCCTCACATTTTTTTTATTTCGAATTCTGTTTTTTGGTTGATGGAATCTGGCTGTTAACCTTAATTGGCGTTTTTTCCATACTCATTTGCTCAAAAAATAAAGTTTTTTCAGATGGTTACTTGTTTCATATTTCCAAAATTTTAAAGGACTACATAAGGAGGGATATTGAGGGGGGATATCTCAAAAACTTGCCCCCACAACATACAATTTTTTTTCATGAAATTATTCTTCTACAGTGCGTAGAAGTTAAAAAAAAACCTCGATTTAAAGTTTCAAAACTAGTTAAAGGCAGCTGACGATGAAAATCTGGGAAAGAGTCACATTTTTGGGGTTTCCGACACAGATTACAATATACCAATTACTAACGTAAATTCTTTTCAAATCGAGTTTTTAGCGTGAACAGCTTTAAAAATACATACTTATTACCATTCTGCATGGTTGAAATCAAAATTTTGAATGACGGTGGTAAAATGGGACGAAAGAACTTTGGGGTCGAAAACGACCCCGCGCTACTACTCGCGGAAGTTTTTAGGGCGCGACTGACGGCGGGTTAAATGGAGACATTGCATGGTTGCCAAACTACACTAGCAGTCACTAGTCATGATCGGTGCTGTCGCGCCGGTGCCGGTACACGGAAAAAAAAGATTAGTGAAAATAACCATACGGATACCTGATTTTGGCACCTGCTAGATGTTGTGGTAAACTTGACCAGAAGTATGGTACATTTACCGATACTTTAAGTAAATTCGACATGCAATTAGGTAACATCACCTACTAGCTAGTCAAAACATAGTAGACTTCTGGTTAACATTACCACAACATCTAGCAGGTGCCAAAATCAGGTATCCGTAGGGTCATTTTCCCGTAGTTTTTTTCCCGTGTAGATGTATATTCAAAGGCATTATACAATCCCCCGGGTAGTGTTTTCTACCGGGTTGAGGCAAAGATTACATGTCAGATGAGAAGTATAGCCTAGTGGATCTAAAAATTCTTAAGTAATCTTTACTTCAACTCGTCGACTCATCGATAAAAAGTAAATTTTTTGATTTTAATTTTTTTCCTTTCCCCCCCCCCCCCCTTTTTCCCCCAAAAATTCTGAGAAAGTTGGTAAATTTCGTTGATTAGTCAATCTATCAGTCATAATAGTCATATTGCTTTAGGAGTCTATTAGTCAGAATATCTATCTCTTCTGAGAGTATAAATATAGCTGCGGTTATGTCAAAAATTCCCAAAAATTTGTGTGAGTATATAGATTTTTAGGGGGTCGCGTGCCATCTGGCAACAATGCTACTCCTCCTTTTAAGCTTATTAAAAAAATCGAATTTTCTTTGTGCACTGTGCAGTGTGCCCCCCCCTGCATTCGACCTATTACATGAGTTGAAATGGATAGAATGCAGTGTTGCCAAATTGCACGCGACGCCACTGTAGATATTATAGGCCATAAATAGTGATTTTTGAGTAAATAAAGCCATGTTTGAACTTCTTCCGCAACTTATTTTTTGAGAGGACTCTTTAATTAACTCAGGTTAAAGGTAAAACTACTGTGCCCTGGCAGGGGTGTCTACGGTAGACGGAGGGGGCAGTGGCGTAGCGTGCAATATGGGAACGTTGTAGTGTGTCCATTTGAACTCATGAAAAAAATCGAACTGTTGGGTGTTCGGTGAACACCTTCGCATTCGACCTTTACACGGGTTTAAATGGACACTCTGCAACGTTGCCATATTGCACGCTACGCCACAGGGGGGGAGCCAATTTTTTTTTTGAGATACACCTTTTCAGACATTAGTTTTTAGTGATTAATCACTTTTACGGCTTCTTTTTTTCAAAGTGGTCACAATTTCGATTTTTCCGATCCACCCTATCCTACCAACCGAGTGAGTTAAATGAATTTACAGGTCACGAGTAAATAATTAATTTAAGTACTTCTGGATGAGAAAAAACGTCAATGATTTGAAGAATATCCATCCAATAAACTTATAAATCATCTAGTGCCTATAGCAGTCAAGAAGTACAGAGTCCAAGCCAAGACGCCATATATAGATGATTCAAATTTGCGTGATTTATTTAATCAAAGTTGTATCCGTGTGATGCAACATGCGTTTACTATGGGCTTATTCCTTGGAATTTGTGCTGAAACTTTCAAAGGCGGGGTATGGAAAAGAAAAGGAAATTAATGATGTCGCACAACGAAGAGACACACCGTTGGAAACTTATTCAAGTATAATGAGACTGAGTCATTCTGAGCTTCGTAAATATAAGAAACTTCCGAGGAACAAGAGTCCAAAAGTAGTTGTTCCATCACTTATTGTTTGCATTTTAAACAAACTCTGGAACGCGAAGCAAAGTTCTTGAATTTCCGGAGATAAAATGATTCAAATTGAATACAAAACTGACGCTAATCCTTTAAAATGACACTTCAAAAATTGTTTAAAACTCCAGATGAGTCTCTCTTCTTTTACTGTGTAATTGATGCTTAACAACGAAGCGCTTGCAAACTTTTGTTTCTCATTGCTTTTTTATGTCATTAGAACACGTATACCTACTTCAGTGTTAGAATTAAAAATAATTTGTGGAACTTTTTACATCCGCTCTTGTAATAACTGGATGTTTCCTTGTAAATTGGCAATCATCTCAAAGATAATGTATGTTTATATCCTGGTATAAATGCCACCGAGACTTTACAAAAGAGCCATGTCCAAGCTTGTAAAAGTTATCCGTGAAATTCTATGACCAAAATTAGATGGGCCATTTTACTCCTATGGATATTCATGAAACTATACGGAATGGGGCAGTTGCAAGGCTCTGAAACTTGATGATTTTATGAAGAAAACGAAAATACTTGATAAGCTGAGACGAGACAAGGTGCTTTTGATTTTTTAAGCGTGCCGTATATATACGGTACGCTTTTTGTTTTCATTTTCATATCTAATATATAGGTTGCATACTTTGCTTATGGCAAAACCTTGGCGGGAAAGGTTTGAAAAATTAAAAACGTGTTTTCTTAAAACTGGTTTCATTAATCGTTAATTTATTGCTGCAATCCAGGAGGTCTCGGCGTCTATTTTCTTAAAATTGTAAAAGTTTTGGTATTCCTGTTAATTTCAATAAGTTATTAAGTGTCAAAGTCGAATTCCTTTGAACGAGAATTCCATACAGGTCCAGCAACCTAAGTCATTTGTGCCAACCTATGAGTCAAAATTCCAAGGCAGGAGGGGGGTGGAAACATCCTTCACAGAAACCCTCTTTGCCCCTCGCCTTTGGGCTCCACCGGTCTCAAGATTTCTTCACGGTTCATTAAGCGGAGAGATTTGTGAATGTGTGGGAGAGAGAGGGTGTTAGGGAGGCTTTGTGTCTCGGATCTCGGAGGGACTGAGGACTCATAAAAGTGTCAACATCAGTTTGACGACGGTATCGAAAAGAAGTGACGGCGAGGTATTGATGAAGAGCGGGGGGGGGGGGGGTATAGAAAAGAGAGGGGCTCATTCATATCCTTTAGTAGACCTGTTTAGTGATGACGTCACCATCAAAATAGGTTCCAAACAAATGCTCTATCTCGCTCACTCTCGTTGATTTACCTATAAGAAATCAGATCCAATTTTCGAACGCATATTCATGCTAGTTAAAGCACAGTTTTCTCAAATTTTATTGCACCATTAGATTCCACGTACCTTAAAGTATTTTTCACTCTAACAGAATTCCTAAAAGATCACAAGCGAATTTACAATCACAGTTATACCGAAAGATGTTCTACGTTTTGTCCTCGTCTTACTCACGGTCTCTTATGGGAGTATCACCGCCATGACACTCAATCATTCTAACTTCTCTTCGTATCGAAGCTATTGTTCGAGGTATAACACATGTCGTGATGGTGCTGATGAGCCTATATCCTAGAATGTTGTGCTCATAAGAAACTGTGAGTGTGACAAGGACAAAACATAGGACTTTCTTCGATATAGCTGTGATTGTGCATTGTTGCGCGATGTTTCAAAAAGTTTGTGGTAGCGAGCTCACATTTTATCACTGAGAAAAAAGTGGTTGTTAAAACTGTAAGAATAGAACCATAGATGTGTTTCGTCTTATTTCAATCATAAGACCTATCGTTGCTATAGTCAGCGCTCTTGAATCTACACGAATACCGATTGTCTCTATAAAATTTCGATTATTTTTATGGGAAATAAAGCGCGGGAATATATATCATATCGGAAAATTCATTGAAACAATCGGAAATTTTTATAAGGGACGTGGAACCCAATGGTGTGATAAACACAACTGGTGCAAAGAACTTGTTGTTTACTAGCACTTGTATTTGAAAATTTGGATCGTATTTCATATGGGAAAACCCACGAGAGCGAGTGAGACGGAGCCTTTTTTTGGAACCAATTATTTTCATGACGTCACACGAAACAGGTCTTGGTCATTGGAAACATTTGAAATTCTGGGGGATCGGCAAATTGAAAACCCATTAATGAGCGTCTATGCAATCAAGGGATTTTTGAGGAAATTTTGGGCGTTTTGTTGAAAAAAAGGTTTTTAAAATCCAGAACAAAGGGAGGGGGTTAAAATTCGCATTAATAGCTCTAAAAAGTGAGAGGGGCTGTCGCGTGTCTTCCACCCCTGGACAGCCTCCTCCCTGCGGCTATGGAATTGACTCTGGAATAACTTATTTACCTATCCTAAAAAGTTTCTCGCGTGTACAGTATTTTTTACTGGAAGCCTCTTCAAATTTTGGAAATTATAGGTCCATATGAAACTTTGCTTTTCCAAAACGAAAAATGATATCGACCCACGGCAACAGAAAAAAAAAATCATATTACAATGCGTTATAGGCTTAGTTTTAACTGTAAACTTTCGATACTTTTCAACAAAATAAATGGGGAGAGGGGGAATTAAAATCAACAAACGTCTTAAACCTCCACACCTACTATAATCTATACCCCTAGAATGCTTGACGTGTAAAGGGCACCTGAAATGGTTAGTTCTGTATATTAAAGGATTATTTTTTCATGAATTCGCAAGTGTTCCATTTATACATATTACATATCTACATCGTGACAATCGCAACAAGTGCTGACAGCACCTAAAACGGAAAAAAGAAGAAAAAAACTGTTTATTATTTAGAATCACGGCTTTTCCGAATATGACACTTTTTGACTTCAAAAGAACGCAACCTCATTTTTGATCCCTGAACAAGCCGTTTAAAAGGTGGAGGGATTTAGAAATATCTATTGTCTATACTTTATGTGGGTAAAAAAGATCGAGCCTTATCAAATAATTTTCTCTTTTCAGCTTTCAATGGGTTTGTTGCAAACTTTTGCTACAGCGCTATAGAGTTTTGATTTTTATGTAAAATCGCCTGAAAATTACATTGGCGGCATCAAATAGTCATAAAATCCATTAATAAACCCACAAAACGCATTATAAAGAAAGCCAAAATGGCAGTCGTGAAGCCGAACAATCTCTGCACGCCACGCGCATACGACGAACATCAAAGATAGGCGATCCATTTCCCCCTTTTTCGTTGAAAGGGGGGGGGAGGGGAAGAAAATATCTCTACAGTCAAACTGTGATTTTAAAAATTTGCATGGTCAAGATGTTGTGTTCTGTGAAGGGTGGCGGGGGGGGGGGGAGCAAAATATCAAGAATATAGGGTGTTTCAAAACTTAAGTGCCAAACTTATGGAGTGTATTTTTGGGGTCAACACATATATAAGGCTTTATTTTCCTACACGAATATGTGCTGCAAATGTTTCTCTTCTGAGCTAGAGCCCTCCAAAGTTTTGAAAACAAAAATCAAAAAACGAACACAAAAAACAAAGCCTTTGACTCATCTCCTTATAGATACATATGATCTTTTATTTTTTTCATCATTTCTCACCAAATCAGCTCAATTGGACAGCACTTGTCACAAAAGAACTGAGTGACATTTTTGATAAAATTGAGTTATTGATTGATAGACCTAGCAATACTCAATCTCGAAGCAACAAGTGCTTCTTCTAATAACAACTATTTCCTCATTGAAGTCATTGTCCATGTGATGAAATAAAATGAGAACTTGGTTCCTTTTTCTTAAACCTTAATCCGAGTCACGTAAGGAACCAACTCCGACTTGGTTCAATTTATAGAATTGGGAACGGACTTAAGTCCGGATTAACAGATTTTAAAATATCAACAGTGTAAACCAACTCTGCCGTTTGGTTTCTCTTAGAGATTCGTTTTTCGTGATTATGCCAAACAAAAAGAAGAAAGGAACCAAGTCACTTTAAACGCTAAAAATTAAGTAGGTACCTTTCCTGCATAGGAAATTCCACTTTTCCGGTGTTGAAATGCAAAAACATAACACGGTAGTTGAATGAAATCAAAACGTAAGTAATTCCGCGTTTTTTGTTTAAATGCTAGCTCTTCAACTTTGGACTCAATTTTCTCGAGATCAGCTCCATGTCACATGGTTCCTCTTTGATGAATTATCATTGCTAGCAAAAGCATTAAAGCTGTTCAGACTTTGGTGGCACGCTTTTCCAACACCTGCGTGTTGGAATTTTCCCTGCTTGTTTTTTAATTTTGTAAGAATGAGCCGGTTTCGGATATACATCAGGGCTGCCGTTTTGCGTATAATCAATGCTATTTTTTAATTCACCGATGATTCTACCGGTTGAGAAAAGATTACACAGTTCAGTTCAGTGCATGACTGTAATAAAGTAAAATACTCGCATCTGTAATCTTTTCTCAACCGGTGGAGTCGTCGATGACTTTAAAAAACTTGCGGGTATTTTAATTAATCAACGGAGTTTCCACGGATTAAGGAAAGATTACAGATCAGAGTATTTTTGTGCATTACAGTCTTACACTGAACTGATTTGTGTTTAATCTTTTCTCAACCGGTGGAACCATCGGTGAATAGAAAAATAGCATTGATTATACGCAAAACGGCAGCCCTGATATACATATACACTCGTGTTAAGTTGCAAAAAATCGTGTGCGGTTTGACGTCATCACGCGGAGTTCCCAGCTTTGAAAGTCAAGTTTGAGTTTACAAAAGTATTTATAAAACAAATGAATTCTGGACCAAAATCACATCCTCGGAACTACGAAACCAGGTAGGAAATCAAAGCAGGGGCGCGCCCCTGCTTTGATTTCCTACCTGGTTTCCGCTACGCCCGGGCGTAGCGTGCAATTTAGCAACGTTGTATTGTATCCATTTAAACCCGCATGTAAAAGATCGAATGCGAAGGTGTTCACCGAACACCAAATACTTCGATCTTTTTCATGGATTCAAATGAACGAACTACAACGTTGTCACATTGCACGCTACGCCACTGAATCAAACGTATCCTTGTTTTCAGCTTATAGCAAATACTTTCATTTGCTCACTATAACAAACACCAAAATTCAGACCTTGCAACTGCCCCTATATAATCTTATGAAACTATACAGGAGTTAATGGCTCATGACATTTTGGTCATAGGATTCATGGAATCTTTTACCAATTTAATTCTTTTACGAGGGTAAGGGACCACGAGTTTTTTTTGTTTTTTTGTTTGTTTTTTACCTAACTGGTTATATTTTTCCAACCTCTGTATTTTCAAGATTCTTTGGTTGTGCTCGTGAATTCTACTTGTTATTCATACTTTGAAGAAAGCAACAGTTTTCCAACCCCCCCCCCCCCCCCCGGGAGACCGTTCGAAGTGGCAACCTTGATGGTTTAACTTGATCAAAATCAGGAGCACTCAACGCTGTAGACGAGAGCACCTATATACCGCTTTCGCGTATTAGCTCACGCTCTCGGTATGCAACCCCGCACTACACGCGTTCCCCCTCGGGTGCATGTGTTTAAGTGTACTTGCCACTCGCTGCTCGCTGGGTTCTTATCCTCTCGGAGCAACCACTCTATAACCGCTCGTTCTCTCCGTACTCCTTGTTCTATAACCTACCCCCCGACTTACTCCGCCCTTCGATCCTTTCGATCCCACCCTTCTCTATTGCTCCGATTTTCACCACCACTGATTTTCACTTAACCCTCAACCACCTTCTCCACTGCACTCCTCCACGATCCCTGCCACTTCAGCTCTCTTCACACACGCGAGCATGGCAATAGTTATTGTTTACTCTTGTCTATCATCCGAAGATTTCAAATTCCTTGCCCTGTCGCTTCTGCTCCAGGGCTGCCGTTTTGCATATGATCGATGCTATTTTTCAATTCTCCGATGATTCCACCGGTTGAGAAAAGATTATACACAGTTCAGTTCAGTGCATAACTGTGATAAACTAAAATACTCGCATCTGTAATCTTTTCTCAACCGGTGGAGTCGTCGATGACTTTAAAAAACTTGCGGATATTTTAATTATAATCAACGGAGTTTCCACCGATTAAGGAAAGATTACAGATCAGGGTATTTTCGTGCATTACAGTCATACACTGAACTGAACTGTGTAATGTTTTCTCAACCGGTGGAATCATCGGTGGATAGACAAATAGCATTGATTATACGCAAAACGGCAGCCCTGTTCTGCTCCCTCTCTCAGCCCTGCCTATCTCAATGTCTTTCAGCACTTGTACTATCGACGAATTAAAGAATGTCGTGACATTTTCACGAGCTAAGTTTCGATTTGAAACTTGAAAAAAATTGTTCCCCCCCAATACCCCCAAGGAACTTTTGAAAATATCAAAAACGAAAATTAGGGGTCAATTGAATACTTTTTCGGTAAAAGGGGGTACAGCACAGTGGGGGTGCTCGTGCTCGAAAGTCCTGATTTCAAATTGTTATTGCGTGAAACAATGATGAGGTTAACTGGGTTTTCTTAACTGTCCAACGGGCCTCTCTTGCAAAATTTTGCTGTGAGCAATTGAATAGTCCAACATGATGTAGAGACCAGCGAAAATCACGAAAATCACTCTGAGAAAGTCTAAAATTCAGTTAATAAACTCACATAACTGCTGTAACGGCAAGTTTGTAATGGCGGCTCAACGCAGGTATATCATGGGAGATTCCTGTCTATTCTGTCACTTTCTCTACGGAAACGCATAGAGATATGTCTCAATTTAGGTAGGAATCCCCCATGACACACCTGCGTTTCTTCGCCATTAAGCCCGATTCTGAGAGTGAATTTTGTGATTTTTTAGTGTACTCATCGTCATTTTTACAGGTTTTTATGCAAGAATCAACTCTTCCATGTCCAATAGCAAAAGTTTGCTAGAGCCCCATTATAGCGTATAGCCGAATCTTCAGATGTCTGAAAGAACCCATTCCAACACTTCTTACTCACAAAATAACCTTGTGAAATCAGGGTTTTAAAGAACGAGTTTTATACCCCCTTTTACCGTAGAAGTCTTCACTTGCCGATCTGAGTTTTTTTATTCAAATCATTTGTTTCAGTAGTTTTTGAGAAAAGGGCTCTATCCGGGCGGTCTGGTACACCCTCGGTACAATATTTCCATCAAGGGACTCTAAGCGACCACTGCCGCAGTTGTTATGCATGTGAGTGTGGGACTGATCTGCAATGGCTCTCCCACCCCCACCCGCACTGGCCCCTCGCCAGCAAGATGTGAGGAGTATGAAGAGCGGCCGAACCGGAACCCAAAGGCGAAACTTAGCTCGCGACAATCTCGCGACAATCTTTAATTCGTCGATAGTACAGTACAGATGCAGCGTTTAGTTTCAAATTTTGCAGTATCCATTGCAAAGCCTTCATGGCTGTGCAGAGTTATATTTATTTCATAAGAACTATGTTGCTTGCACTTTCACACAGCATTATTTTAGTAAAAATACCTATGATTTTTAGCAATTTTTTAGTGAAAAAATTTCGTTAATTTAAAAGCAATAGATTCGTGTGTGAACACGCAAAAGCTGCATAGTCGTGAAAATGTTGTAATGCGGATGTAGTATAGGTTTTGAAATCACTAACGCTTCATATCAGGGCTGCCGTTCAGTGGCGGCTCGTGCAATATGGCAACAATGCCATCCCTCCATTTGATTGTATGTAAAACAATCGATTCGAAACTGAAGCAGCGCTTCACTAGCAATCGATTGTTAAACATAGATTCAAATGGAGCGAAGACATTGTTTCCAGATGGCACGAGCCGCCACTGCTGCCGTTTCGTGGATCCTAAATGGAATTTTTTAATCCACCTGTGATCCTATATCGGTTCTAGTATCGTAGTTTGCAGTCGTTTATAAGACTCCATGTTAAAATTCTGTGGGTCGTAAGTGGATTAAAAAAAAAAACAAAAAAGTGATTTTATAGTGTAAGTTTCGAAATAAAATGTATATTTACATTGTGTGTCAACCCGTGGATCTGGATCTAAACTAAAATCCAAGCAAAAGAATGAACGTATCTTCTCAGTCTCGCAAATTGGGTAGTTAAAGATGTTGGAAGAAGAGACACAGCCTATTCCATACCATGCAAATTGACACAAAAGTAACTAGCATTGTACGAGTGTAGACGTAGAGCTAAGTGCAAACTGACTACGGACTAATTTTCATCAACAAAATTTCCACTCGGTATACCTTGAGATCCGTTTAATTGAGTCTCTTCACTTCAGTATACTCCTATTCACCTAGCCATTGAGTCTCTCTTCATAGGGAGTTTCTCTTCGAAGAACACGCCCTAAATTCATAATTGCCAAGTTCGAGGCTTTCCTCTCCCCTTTCTCCTCCCTTCCCCTCCACTTTCCTATCTCCACTCATTTTCATTATACTCTATAGCCCTCCCCTTCCTCTACTTTCCCAATCGAGAAACAGCACAAGTTAAAGCTGTCGTTTTTACTACAGATGAACCTTTTTTACATAAGCTTTAATAAATCTTAAACTTACTTTCGGTGTTATTTCATTTTAGAAGATTGCGGAAATATTCAGACAAACCAAATCTGAAATTACCATTGGATTTTCATCGGATAAAGCTTTAAATAATCATTGAGGAGCTTTGTAAGAGGTTGAATCGCGATGCTTTCATGAGAAAGGTTTTTAAACGAAATCAAACAAATATTATTTTTCTAAGATTAAAATTCAAGCCCTTGAAAAATTCATTTATGAGAAATGAAAGTTCAAGGTTAAGGTGCAAAAACCTTTCTCGGGTACTTTTTTGAGAATATGGGGGTTGTAAGGAGATTATTCATGAGATTGTATCAAAATATGAAAGAAATACTGCGACATTTTATTATTTTTTTTAAGACTCGGTGATAAATGATAAAAAATTCTCTTAGGATGCGCTTCATTACTGTAAGTACTTTAAGTTTCAAAAATGCCTCCCGGCAGGCCGGTAAGACGAAGTAGATTCCATGCTTGGTTAAATCAGTTTTTCACAAATTCAAATATATAGGTTATAATTTTGGTTGAATTTTTCTTTTTTATTTTATCAGCTGCTCAAATTCCAAAAATAATTGTGAAAAAGATTATATTACCAATAGAGAAATGTGTAATCTTTTCAATGACAGTGAGAAATAAAAGCTAGGTTATAAAAGTTTTTCACAAATTTTAATAAAAATAGGTTATGTTATAATTTTCTTTGCATTATTCAATTTTTTTTTATCAGCTGTTCAACATTTAAATAAAAATGCCCATAAGAAAAAGATTATAGTTCCAAGATAGAAAAATGTGTAATCTTTGTAACGCTAATGAGAAATAAATCGGAATAAGAGCAGCTGATAAAACAAGAAAATAAATAAATAACGTACCTAAGCAACAGTGTACGTGTAAAACAAAGAAAGAGCAATTATACCAATAAACCATCCTTGTCTTTCACTTGTAAAATCCCATAAGAAACTAAATGGCTCGTAAAACACGTAAAACACAAGGAAAATTCAAAGGAAGGAGCATATGAACTAAAAACATCCTCCACCACATATACTAAAATTTACAAATCAAAACAACCATTTCTTCATATAAAAACACTGCCAAAAAACCCGAAAAACACATCACTATAGCTCGCTTACAACGCAAAACACAAAAAAATGACTCGAGTAAAAAAGTTGCGTAACAAAACGGCCAACATAAATTTTCCCAAAAAAAACGCTCAATACAAACACTCCTAAAAACAAACCTCAAAAACACATTTTACGACTCAAACACGGCCCATAGCGCGAAAACTAACAATCGGATTTACACCATCTTCGAACTCATCCAAGAAATAAACCCAACGAATAGTTGAGAAAAATTTCAAGAACAAAAACCAAAAATTACGAACAGGATCGTGGGACATAAAAACGGTAAAACTGGCTGAAACATACATATAAAGATATATATATATATATATATATATATACAATTTTCAACGAGTGGTATTTTCTCACTCAGGGGACCATGAAACGTGCTCATTTGATAAAATTTCCCGAAAAATCCAACATCGCACCCTCCGCAATAAGTAGATTCATGGAATCTACTTAAAAGTAGAAGCTAAAGTCTCTACGGAGGAAAACCACGTGTGGAGTCTCTTTATCCCCCTTGGAATCATACATTGGTCGATAACCTTGGGCTTAGAAGAGTTAAAGGGCCCTAACAGCTAAATACGGTGTCTATGTATCCTTCAGTTTTTCTAAAAATGAGGCGCGATCGTTTGCTGAGCAACGCAAATTCAGATGTTCCGGCGAACTATGCAGTCTAAGATCTTCACAAAGTGGCCAAAACTCAGAACTTAATTTTCTTATCAATTTTTCATTTATAAACTTTCAAGACCAATTTTAAACTCAGAAAACAATTTTAACAAGTAATTTAAACCTAAAGGTGTCACAAATTAGTTCCGAAGTAAGCTTACAAGGTCGAACTTTGACTTAAGGTCGAATTATTTGATGACTTTGTTGCACTGATTTTCGGCCTCTTGTTTTCCATTCCAAGCCATAGTGAGGGATTCAGCATCCAGGAAAGTATAACGGAGGAGCGCATAAGATCAAGGCATGCTGACCTAGTTCACACGGGGGTCTATGGCGATACACATTCGCGATATCGCATTTCGAAACCGCCCCAGCCCAAGCCGCCCCGATCTTTGCTCCCCTTCGATCGCTCTCGGAAAGCTTTTGCACTGAAATCGCGCTAAGACAACTTCATCAACTTGCCTTCTTCGAACTCCTTGACACCACTCACGACAAACCTATTCTCTGTAAACTCACAACTCACCACTCCGCGGAGGAGTCGCGCGTCACTATCCCTTTATTACGCGCCCCCTTCAGGGAACACAAAACTCAAAGTTTGGCGAGCAAATATAACAATACAATGTTACACTCATCCTCTATGAGTCGGGGGAGGGGGGGGTTTCGCAAAAGGATATTCTTCATGAGGGTTGCCCCTCCCCTACATCCGCCCTTTTCGGGCCTCTCTATCACCCCATCCCCCACCCCCACCCCCGCCGCGCTGCGCCCTTTGCACCAGCCAGCAAAAACATCTTATCCGGATTATATATAACGAGCTTCCGATTTTACTCGAGTCTCAACTCCTTCTCTTTCCCTCCCTCTTTGACCCCTTTTGCGACTTCTCCCATTCAGTCGCGCCGTAGGAACTATCCTCGTTACACTCATACACTTACCCCAGCCTCGGTCCTAGACACTGTTGCCATATTAGCCGCGGGAAAATGAGCGCTTTTGCATTGCATCGAGTGGGTAAAATTTGTACATATTTCGTCAAATCTGGCAGCACGAGTCCGCACGGATGGTGGAGCACACAGTCTCGAAATGGTTTACTTTCACTAATTCCAAGTTAATTGGTAGGATGAAGAAGAGATTCGAGATGCAAGATTCCTGACACCCTCCCTATTTCTTATCCTTCCTTGCCTATTTTCTCCTAAGGCTAATGAGATATAGTATAGTCATGGTGATAGAAGGGGGGTGTGGGTAGAACTGAGGCTCATAAGATGTTGTGATTCCTCCTACTCTCATCTACTCCACGTGTGCCAGTGGTGCCAAATGAGCCGCACTCTGGATCGAATCATGGATTTATCCGGATACGAAAAAAAAAAAAAATTTCGGTTTTAGAAATATTTCAGCGTTAATATTTTTTAACGGAAACCATCAAGATTCCACACATTGTTAAGTTATATAACTACACGGGGAAAAAAAACTACGGTGAAAATAATCATACGGATACCTGATTTTGGCACATGCTAGATGTTATGGTAATGTTAACCAGAAGTATACTATGTTTTGACTAGGTACTAGGTGATGTTACCTGATTGCATGTCGAATTTACTCAAAGTATCGGTAAATGTACCATACGTCTGGTCAAGTTTACCATAACATCTAGCAGGTGCCAAAATCAGGTATCCGTATGGTTATTTTCACTAATCTTTTTTTTCCGCGTATTTACTCTTCATAATCTTGATTTTTATTCGTAAAATTATGTCCGAGAAATTCCGTGTTCCGATCCACTGTTCAGTGGCGTAGCGTGCAATTTGTCAACGTTGTACTATGTCCATTTAAACCCATGTAAAAGGTCGAATGCTAAGGTGTTCACGAACACCTTAGCATTCGAGAGCTGCAACATTACCAAATTGCACGCTACGCGCGCCACCGTGTGGGCCGGTTTACAGTGACTGGATAAACCACAGTGCGGCCATTTGCCCTCCACCCCTCAATAGTGCACCCACTTTAGCATGGGCAGCATGGGGAGTAGGATTGTTCCTGGGTTTCGGAATGAAATTTTCTCTACCCCCCGTCTGAAAATAGTCATTAATGCTATGTATAAACCATTTTTAGGGCGGGGGGTCAGTTACGGGGAATCGTTGATTTCTCTTGATTTTGCGAACCAATATGTTTCAAATTTGACAGAAGAACTTCTGTCGTGCCTAACTTGCCTACGAGAACCCTATAAATCTGTTAAAATACTTCTAAATGCTCAAATTCGCGATGTAAGGAATCCGACCAATCAGAAAGACGACCAAAATGACCGCACTGTGGTTTATCCAGTCACTGTAGGCCGGTTGGTTTGTCAACAGACTCCAGCCATGATGCGGTTGATCCTAACGTATAAAGTGCCGAGAGAATGAAACCGTCGCAATATTCTGCCTCTACAAAAAGAAAAGGGGGCCAGAAGTGCGTGAGATTGCTTTAAAATTTGTTTGGGAGGATTAAAAATTCTAAAATTGATTCCCAAACTCCATAAATGCGTTATTTATACAAGCTTTCAAGATGGCTGTCATACAGCGAGCCACAATGACAAAGTTCCATTTATCTGACTCTTTAATTCTTTATGATGGAAAAAGTAATTCTACGTCAAAGATTACTTATACTCCAGATATGGCACTAGCTATCTCGCCTATGTTAAATTTTGTTGAGAGCCTCCATTTTTAAAACCGAGCTAAAACACATACACTGGCCCACGGTTTGTTTACGTTTCGGTGAGCGAGGAGAGTGCGGGCGGGGTGGGGGTAGTGGGCCAGTCGACTAGCCCCATCCCGCCCGCGCATCTCTCGCTCCCCGAAACGTAAACAAACCGTGGGCCAGTGTATGTGTTTTAGCAATGAAGGCGCTCAACAAGATTTTAGCTAGTGCCATATCTGGAGTATAAGTAATCTTTGTTCTACGTATAGTGTAATTGGCAAAGGAAGAAGGGCCCGGGCGTCTTCTTCCAAATTGTGACTAGCTGTACGATATCTATCCAGGAATGTCGTTCAAACGCATATGTTATGTTTGTGCATTGTGCAAGTCAATTTTAAACTGTTTTGTTGCTCCTTGCGTTATTTTTAAGTAGTTTCACTCCAGGATTCGAGCTTGACCCTGTTTATGGTCGTAGAATAGAATAATCAATTTTACTTTTCAGTATAATCGATATTAATATATTACCGATTAATCAAGAAGGAGGGTCGATTTCTGTTCTTTCAAATTATGCGATGCATCGGTTGAACCGCGCAATTGTTACGCTATAGGAACAGCTTTAATTCTTCAGTTCCTCTTTTTTCATCGAACTCCTTCACCATAGCATTGAAAAAATGACGAATTATGTAGACACTACTACCGCAGCAACACTTGCATCACACGCCACTATTTTCGCCTGTTTTTTAAAGCTTTTATTGAGTGCAGGAGTACATTACGGAATATTTTAGAGCTCTGCGAATCATTGCTGTAAATAGCATAATATGACCCAAAAATTCACAATTCACTCGCTCACAGGAAAAGCTTGCAACAGTCTTTTTTTGTAAACGAAAACTCGAATAAATGAAAGTTCTGTCAAATCAAAGTTTGATACTCGGATGTAAAGCTTAGCGTGTCGCGATTAATGATCTTTGGCGAGAACAAACTCTTGCTTATGTTTGTGCAAAAGTGCTTTGTCGAGCAATGAAACGCGGTTTACGAGCGCTTATAAAATGCGCTTTATTCCACCTCGCCTTTTTAAGCAAAGAAATGCGATCAAAACTTTTTTATCGCGCCATCAGCGGAAGATCGGACTCAATAATTCTCATGCGTCTTAATTCTTTGTCTGTTGAAAAGTTTCTCGGAAAAACCTTTGCTTAAGAAATTCAATTTATTTGAGTCTTGTGGGTAGTTTAGTAGACGAATGCGGTTTCCGATTTCTATTCATGCAGTTCAGTAGCGTACACAGGAATTTGTCTTTCTCTCTCTTTCCTCATTTGAACTCGTAAGTTGGGAAAGGACAGAAACAGGAGCTCGAACGTTACTTCAGCCCCTATTTCTTTCCTTTTCTAGTACATACGCTCAAACGGGAAAAGAGCGAGAGAGACTAATTCCTGCGTACGCCATTGATGCAGTTTGTCCAAGACGTACTTACGAGGTTCAAGTTGCACTTAAAATTTGTCTTCTATGTCATTTCAATAAAACCTGTTTTCGGAAACTTCGGCCTCCGAAAGCTTGCCTCAATGATTTTTTGTGTGTGTTGACATAAATAGCATATATTTGTGCCTATCTGTAGCTTTTCCTCGATGTGTGTTCAATAAGTAAAGTGCTTTCTTTTTTTATAAATTGTGCAATAATCTGTCTATCAGTTGTAATATTGGGCACATTGGCGGATACAGGGCGGCCAAAAGAGGGGAAGAATGGGGGAAGAGAGGGAGAAAGAAAATGAGAAAAAAGAAAAGAAGTATGCCTGAGCCCCCCCCCCCCCGTTTGAGAGGACTGAATCCGCTTATATGATTGGGTTTCCCCCAAGGTCCCTTGATGTTCTCGGCCGCCTTAAGGTGATTCCATGGCAAACTCCCGAAAATTTTAATCCGATAGATGGCGTTACTTGTCGCTGGCACCGAAAATAGCCGTTTTTTGAAGATTACAGGTGAAACAGAAACCTGTAATCTTTACTGATACAACTCCAAATTACACATGATTTTTTTCTTTGCATAGTTTCGCCTTTATTTTAGAATCAATTTGGCCCGTTTATGGCTCAAAAAATCAAGCAAAAAATTAAGCAGTTGCTGACATTCCGATTTTTTGTCTATTATTCGTCTGTTCAGAGAAAACAGCCGAAAACCGTCAAAAACAGGCTATTTTCGAAGCCAGCGACAAGTAACGCCATCTATCGGATTAAAATTTTCGGGAGTTTGCCATAGAGGCTTCCAATACGCTGACATGTTATGAACTTAATAGAAATGAAACCTTCGGTAAAAATTATGATGAAACCCCTCAAATCCTGTTTTTGTGTTTGTTTTCAGTTTTGTTTTCGTTTTTGTTATTCGTTATTCGTTATTCGTTATTCGTTATTGGTTATTGGTTATTGGTTATTCGTTATTCGTTATTCGTTATTCGTCATTCGTTATTCGTTATTCTTTATTCGTTATTCGTTATTCGTTATTCGTTATTCGTTATTCGTTATTCGTTATTCGTTATTCGTTTTCGTTTTCGTTTTCGTTTTCGTTTTCGTTTTCGTTTTCGTTTTCGTTTTCGTTTTCGTTTTCGCTTTCGCTTTCGCTTTCGCTTTCGTTTTCGCTTTCGCTTTCTTTTTCGTTTTCGCTTTCGCTTTCGCTTTCTTTTCCGCTTTCGCTTTCGTTTTCGTTTTCATTTTCGCTTTCGCTTTCGCTTTCGTTTTCGTTTTCGGTTCCGATCCTCCTTTCCGTTTCCGCTTTTGTTTCCGTTTCTGCTTTCACTTTCGCTTTCGTTTTCGCTTTTGTTTTTGTTTTTCGTTTTGTCTCAAGTGAGATCTACATAAACCTACCACCAAGAAAGAAAAAAAGAAAAAAAAATTATTGTTTCGTTCCTATAAAACATGGAACTGATAACAAACCGAACTATAAATTCTTAACAAACCATGACAAACCATTCCTTTTTATCAGCCCATACTTAACGAGAATGGGTTTTTTCTTCGCGTAGATGAATCGTTACTTCTTCTCGGCATTCATTCCCCTCTGAATGTCCCCTTGCAATGCTCGCGTAATTTACATTGACAATCCTGGCAAGTTTCGTTCCAAGTATTTGCGGCTCAAGAGCGATATTTTCCTTCAATTTGTCAATGTTGCGCCCAACTTCCTCGCGAACATTATACCGCGAATGTCGCGTCGCGTCATGTAGTTTCATCGCAGCGTCTTCGCAGTTTGCAAACTTTACTCTCTCACAATCACCGCATTCACACGTGATCGCAGCGCTAGTGTCCGTGAGGCCGCAAGAGAAGAGACATAATAATCGGAAGTTTGGATGAAGATGCGCCTGGTGCAAAGGAGGTTGGTTTCGCGATATCGCCGCTGCGTTGTAGGTGATGGTGAAGAGGGTAGTGAAGAGAGGAAATGATAGTGATAAGGATATAGAGGGTAGAGTGGAGGAGAATGGGGATGGTGTGGGGAGGGGGAGGGGGAGGGGGGAGGGGGAGGGGGAAGGGGGAGGGGGGAGGAAAGGGAGTTGGATACTGTGAGAGAGCGAGAGTTTCTAAAGTGAGGGACGAATACACCTAACGAAATTTAGATCTTAGAGTTTGACCGGCGACGATGGGATGGTTAATTGGGGCGGTGGGTGCAAAAATGACAATCCCTCCTTTCAAAATACATCCATGAAGTGTCGTTTTTACAACTTACACCCATTGCAATAATTTTACTCGGAAATATCCAGTCATAATTTCATTTGACGATAGAGCTCTGTTAATAGTTCACGAGGATAAACGGGACAGAACAATGAAAAGGACGGTCTCTCCTGCAAGGGTTTAAAGTTATAAATACCTGCATTATGCCGTTTGAATCTTCGATTGAATTAACGAAGTTGGAGCTTTGAGTGCAGTTTAGAGACTTTAACAAACAAAAAACAAAAAAACAAAAAACAAAAAAACAAAAAAACGCACTTGAGAGCTCTCTTTGGCTGTTTAACCCCTTCAGACCTGAAATTATTTTTGTTCAGAAAAGGATTTTTGACCTACATGATCGATCTTAGAGCTATCTCCTCATCTAAATTTATGAGCATTTTGTATTTTCATGTTCTCCATAAGATTGCATGTTATTCCAATGCCCATTGGAATGGACTCCAGGTCTGAAAGGGTTAAACTCCGTAGAGAGATTTAGGAGGGTCCCAGTGGCGGCTCTTGCAATGTGAGAACAACGAATTCTTCCCATTTAAATCTTTGCAAAACAATCGATCTTCAGATGCGGTCTAATTTTTTTCCTCTATTTGAGTCTATGTACAACAATCAATTGTTGATGAAGCACTGCTATCGAATTGATTATTGTTCCACAAAGAATCAACTGGAAGTACAAAACATAGTTGCCAAATTGCTCAAGCCGCCAATGGGGTCGTGATCCATAACGTCATAATATTAACTTCATAACTTACTCGGCTGAAAATGCATGCATGCTGCGTGTATCTTATCGCCTCTTTTCAAAAGGAGTGTTCAAAAAGAAGAATGTCTCCACACTAGCTCCGAGTTAAGGTGGTGGGTGTTGATAAGTGATATATTTTATCGTTGTTGAACACAAAAAAGTATTCATGAATAGCACATTGTCGGCTGTTGACGGGGCGAGACTGTCAAATTGTCAAGTGTTGTGGCGTCCGCACCATTTCACCAAGCATACCGCGCTGTTCAATGGATGGTGTTGCGCCGCGCCTTTGGAAACAACGCTCAACGCGAGCTTTCCTCGCTCGTGCGGTTTCCGGAATGATAATTGATGCGTTTCCGAGACTTGAGACACCGCGAGGACCAACAGCATCTTGAACCGGCCAACCAACAAACGAATGAGTGAGTGGGAGCGTATCGATGTGAGTCGTAAATCAACAAAAACCAACTTTTAAGTTGCATTGCAATGGGAGAGGAAGATTAAATCTCAAAGCCTTTGGGTTAGTCGTGAAGTGGAATTTCGAAGCTGTTTTTATGAAATTAAAATACAGCAAAAGCCCGTTTCTACACAATGCAATTCTACGAATGAAACTGCGTCTGTTCGAGCAGAGCTCCGTTTAAACAACGTTGAAAGTCTGCCGAGTCCACAAATTCCAAATTTCGGTTCTAAGAACGAATTCATCGCCGACTCGTTTACGTCACGCACGTTTTTAGCTGTACCGCGCAATTCAAAAGAAACTTTGTACCATATATTGTTTATGAAAGACATGAAAATAATAACTGAGAGAAGTATCAACTAATGAAAGTAGAATTTTAATTGAAATGCACGAATGACTATATAAGGGAACCTTAAATAATAAAATACCTGGAGAGGAAGTTTGAAGGGTTGAGCAAAAGAGGTGTACGTCAATAGATTTCTTCAAAACCCCCATTGCTGGCCGGGACCATTCCGTGAATTTTACCTCGAAATATCCGTAATTTTTGGAAGTCTTAATTAAGACTATCAGTCTGAGAAACAACCACGAGTCCCTGAATAAGGCCGTCAGAACCGCGCTTTTTGAATGTAACTCAAAGCTTCCGTTATCGACTGAACTATTTCAAATAAAGGGACAGCTATACCCTCGCCTCGCCAGAGCTGCCATTTTCCGTGCAGTGTTGCTAGATTGGGGCGGAAAAGCCGTATGTTTTACATTGATTTAAATGGGGATGATACGGCTTTTTACCCTCGATCTGGCAACACTGTATTCGGGCCATTTAGATCCGGTCCAGACGACCGCAACCTGGCATTCGCCGACGAGTTTTTCCAGCCAGTTAGTATTCGACTCAGATATAATGGAGCTGTTGCAAACTTTTGCTACAGGCTTACTAATAGTTGGTCAAGGGGTAATACCCTGTAAAAATAACAAATAGCGCACTAAAAAATCACGAAATCCACTCCTAAACTCACAAAATGCTTTTAAATGTGAGATTGTAATGGCGGCCGAGGCCACGGTTTTCTTATGGCAATTGTATGTTTCTTCTTCTTCTTGTGTGGTGTTGCGAGAACACCTCCTGTAGATGGCGCTGATTGAAGATAGGGAACCCCAGTGAAAACCGCGGCAACGGCCGCCATTACGGTCTCGCGTTTAAAAGCAATTTGTGAGTTTAGGAGTGGATTTCGTGATTTTTTAGTGCGCTATTTGTTATTTTTACTGGGTATTACCCCTTGATCAACTATTAATAAGCCTGTAGCAAAAGTTTGCAACAGCTCCATGCAGTCGCAACCTTGTTTGGACCAGGTGTTTCAGTGATGTCATATCAGCACCAATTCACCCCTACCGGGCTCTAAAGTAAAGTGCAAGCGTTGGATAAAAGCGCCAAGCAAACAAGCAAATGCGTTGCTTGCCGCCTGGAAATAAATCACGTACGAAAGCAATAAAGTAATGACTGCTCGTTTCATTTGCCGAGAGACATCAATTCCGAGCAAGAATAATAATGAGACAAGTGAACTTTCCATGTCAATTCTTCTTTCGGAGAATCAGTTGGTGTTTATAAATATATGTCTATGCTTCCCGCGAAACAGCTCATGAATAAAATCGTTACTTGTCGCTGCTGACAAGACAAGTCACGGTGGAAATGGAATTATTGTTCAGAAATGAGCAGTATATCAAGTTATGGTGTCTGCCAGTTGAGATAAAAGATTTTATGTCTAGAGAAGGATCAAAAACAAGGGGGGGCAAGGGGAAGTGTCCCCTTATGTCCCCTATTACCACAATTTTGGTGAAACTCATTCAATAAAGAATCCTCCGAAGCTAATCTGCTTGCGAAATCGCTAATTTGACTCGAAAACTGCACGACTGATGGACCTGAAAGCTTTTAACCCTTCACTACATAGTGTGACACCGGTGTCACATGATGTAAAAAGCCCTATGTCAGACATTGTAATGTATATATTGACTTATTTCAAATTGTATCACGAGTGTTATATTATAAGAAAACATAAAAAGGGGCTCAAACCTTTTTCAAAAGACCACCAGCACTCATTATAATGCATTAAAAAAAAGAAATCATGGTTGCGGGGGAAAATTTGTCCCCGTATCCAATTCAACCCCAATTAAAGTAAAAAATTCTTATTTTTTTGAACATTTTGAATTTTTTTTTTTTTTTTTTTTTTTTTATTTTCCCGCCATTTCTTATGGTGTTATAGCACATGTAAAAAACGAGACAATAATGGAAAAATGAGAATTTTCACCGAAAGCTGTCTAATTATTTTTTTTGCTATTTTTCCCATAGATGTGACCACCTAGTGAATCAAAAAATCCAGTTTTGGTTGGGGGAAAAAATCCCATGCAGTGAAGGGTTAAGGAAGGCTCGATGCATTTCGCTGTTTTGTTGATATTTTACGACTGAAAATAAAAAAAAAAAAAGACTAGAGTTATCAGGTCATTTAAAGCTATGTTCAGAGCATTAATAGTATACCTAAAAACATGCTTCAGTAAAATATGTCCCTCGAACCTATAACTTTCACAATGCAGTGGGGTAGACAGTGAGTGAGTGAAGCGTCTAATTGCCTCGTTCGTTTGTTGTAATGCTTTTAAAATATTTTGTGATTTGCGTAGAAATTTTATAAAGCACTCTGTATCCAAAGAGCAACGGAGGAGATGTATTCTGTCAATCATATAGAAACAAGCAAACTGGCGAGGTCATTATGGTAAAAAATGTGAATGTTTGCTCAAGACGATTTCACTGAATGTTTGAAATTTGGCCCAAGGGAACCATTAGTGAAGATCATATCTCCACGTTTTCAAGGGAGGAGTTCGTTCCAGGGAAGAGGGTGAGTCACATACCAACAAATAAGGAGTCACACAGGGCACAGGGGATCCCTAAAAGTCGGTCGTCTCTGGATCGTTAAGTTTTTTTCATTCGGTTGCCATGAACTTGATTTATATAGTCAAACGTTCTCAATTTCTACGCTCTTTTTAATTTTTTTTTTTTTTTTTTATTTATTTGCCGTTTTTTAATATTTCAGTCACGAACTATAATGGAAAAGTTTTCCAGTAACCGCAATCCTATAGCAAGAAATTCAAATAACTTTCCTTACATCTTTTTTCTTTTTTCAATCATAGCTGATGAAGCTGAGTCTGCTATCAATTATGGTAAACTTTACCATCATATGGTAACTTCTACCATCATATGATAAATTTTACCATCACATGGTAAATGCAACGTACCTTGTGGTAAATTAAGATAACTTGTTGGTGCATTTCACCAGGAGGTCCGTTACATTTACCTATGATGGTAAAATTTACCATACTTTACAGCAGACGTCAAAATAAGCTTTGCAGAAGGTAAATTCTACCAGTCTTTTTTTCCGTGTGTAATGCTGGGGTCATTCCATTTTAAATCAACCAAAATTAATGAAATATGTTACTGCCTAGTCATGGATTTTGGAAATATTTTGTGGGGTGATTGTAACTACTTTTAGTAGCTCAAAACGTATTTTTTCATATTTTTTTAGCTTACGGCCCCTGAGTTATAGGCAACCGGAAATTCAAAAATTGCGATTTTAGGCTTATCTTTGAACGCGTGCCACAGCCTTAATTCTCAACGGGAAGATACGGTTGAGGTCTCATTTTGATGCATTTTGCGTCCTCTTTTCATTGCTTCAGCTCGTTTTTCATTAATTGAAGGTTTAGCAGGTTGCATACCTATTTGAACTTTGGTGACCCTATTGCAATTTTTCCGATCTTTGATAATTTTTTTTAAATAGGATAGCGTTGGTAGAAAAAATTCATACTTTCCAAGCTTTAAGTACACTACTAAGGGTACCTGCTCAAAAAAAATTGGATCTCCTGAGCAATTTTTTCTAGTTGAAAAAATTGCTTAAAGTCGGCTGAAATTAAGAAAGGCCCAACTTTGAGGTTAAAAAAGTCGATGTGGGGATTCATGAAAAAATCTTAAAAAATAACTAAAATTACCGCTTTTATGTCTACTTTCAATATCTGAAGTCGAAAGTTTGTGTATTTGATCGCTACAGTCGAATTTTTTTTTTTCAAAATAGGTAAAAATACAATTTGCTTGAACTCACGCGATCGAAGCGAATAGAAGAGCCAACTCTTTGAGGTTTAAAAATCTTGCAAAATCTCTAAAATGATCGCTTTTAAGTTCTTTTTTAATGCCTGAAGTCGAACATTTGATTACTGAAGCGCTTCAGTTGAAAAACAAGTTCGTAAAATCGGTTAAAAACACCATTAGCGTGGCCACAATCTGAGCTCAGATCAGGGCATAGGGGCGTCGCGTGAAATTTTACCAATTTTACAAGCTTGTATTTCAACTGAAGCGCTTCAAAAATCAAATTTTCGACTTCAGGCATTGAAAAAGAACTTAAAAGTGATCATTTTAGAGATTTTGCAAGATTTTTAAACCTCAAAGAGTTGGCTCTTCTATTCGCTTCGATCGCGTGAGTTCAAGCAAATTGTATTTTTACCTATTTTGAAAAAAAAAAATTCGACTGTAGCGATCAAATACACAAACTTTCGACTTCAGATATTGAAAGTAGACATAAAAGCGGTAATTTTAGTTATTTTTTAAGATTTTTTCATGAATCCCCACATCGACTTTTTTAACCTCAAAGTTGGGCCTTTCTTAATTTCAGCCGACTTTAAGCAATTTTTTCAACTAGAAAAAATTGCTCAGGAGATCCAATTTTTTTTGAGCAGGTACCCTTAGTAGTGTACTTAAAGCTTGGAAAGTATGAATTTTTTCTACCAACGCTATCCTATTTAAAAAAATTATCAAAGATCGGAAAAATTGCAATAGGGTCACCAAAGTTCAAATAGGTATGCAACCTGCTAAACCTTCAATTAATGAAAAACGAGCTGAAGCAATGAAAAGAGGACGCAAAATGCATCAAAATGAGACCTCAACCGTATCTTCCCGTTGAGAATTAAGGCTGTGGCACGCGTTCAAAGATAAGCCTAAAATCGCAATTTTTGAATTTCCGGTTGCCTATAACTCAGGGGCCGTAAGCTAAAAAAATATGAAAAAATACGTTTTGAGCTACTAAAAGTAGTTACAATCACCCCACAAAATATTTCCAAAATCCATGACTAGGCAGCACAGGCTCTGGTTGATTTAAAATGGAATGACCCGCTGAGAACTGGCGCTAAGCAAACCAACACCCAGCATCAATTCTTGGAAACGTTCTCCTATAAGCGTATGGGATGGGACCGACGTCCAACCATTGTATCGGTGCGGTTGTGAACGAGGTCCACACCGCTTAAATTCTACCCTCAGCGAATATATCTGGAAAGCTGTGAACTCAACTCCACTTCGAAAAGGCCGCAAATGGATTTCAGTCCCATCTCGCAATAAATGTCTGCCAACTTACCGAAACTAAATTGCTTTGGATGAGCTTTTGAATGTAAAACAAGTTCGTTTTAGACCAGAGAGGATAGACGCCTGAGGCATTGAGACGCGGGACTTTCGCGGCCGGATAAAAGGGTGGCTGTCCGATTAAAGAGAGTCCGATCCGTTGGCTTGGAATAACAAATCAACAGGGCATAGGCGGATCTAAAAGAGTCTCCTCTTTCTCACTCTATCTCTCTCTCTCACACTCTCACTGCCTCTCTCTCTCTCTCTCTATCTCTCTCTCTCTCTCTCTCTCTCTCTCCCTCTCTCTCTCTCTCTCTCTCTCTCTCTCTCTCTCTCTCTCTCTCTCTCTCTACCACACGAGTCAGAAGAGGACAATGATTGGGGGCAAAAGGCACGCGATGGCGATGGCCCTTCCGGCTTGCCGCTATCAATTTTTAACACCTACGCTCAAATGAGCATGCAGAGCGAGAGAAAGCGAGAGAGAGAGAGAGAGAGAGAGAGAGAGAGAGAGAGAGAGAGAGAGAGAGAGAAACATAGTGAATTTTGGGTCCTTTATTTCTAAAGTAGGTATATGGTAGGATCCATCTAGATATCCATCAATGCTGCAATGTTGAACTGAAGTTGAAGTAATTCTAAAGATGCACTTTTTGACCCAAGCACCATTTCTCGGGTAAAAATATTAACAATAATATCTTACTCGGAAAATGTTTTAAAATTATCAGAGTCGGCATCTTTGTTTTAAATTGGGGCCCACCTAGGTAAACAGCGTAGGTCCAATACATTAGTTAACAGAAGATTTAAAGGATAGTGCTTATTTTCTTCCCTTAGTGGGAGACGATTTTTTTAATATGCTCATTGTGCTAAAATATAAAAAAATCCAATTTCTACATTTTTTCAGGAATACAGTCCTTTCTATACTTATGGGGGGGGGGGGGGGGGGTGCGAGCTTCGTTGCGTTGTAGCAAAATTTTGTACAGCTATAACAATTGGCAAGCAAGTGGTAACTGTTCCTACGTACTTGCTCGGTTTTTTGCCTATCTTTAAGGTTAAAGGCACTTTTCTCAGGAAAAGCACAGCCAAAGTGATTTACAAATGCGTAAATAGAGTTCAAGGGACAGGGAGCCTCGATTATGTTAGGTGTATCCAACAATATATTAATTGAGCGGCCTCTGAAGTCAGGTGGTCGACGGAATTGACTACTACTGACCCAGGGCCAGAGGTCATGTGCAAGGTGGAATCTGGCCGATAGGACAAGATTTTACGATCACGGATCTAGCTGTTTTTTGACCGCACCAAGTGAATTGAGAATTCCACAACTAGTTCCATAAAAATCCTTGCAGCTGAGTTTTGATGCAGTGTCAAGATTTTACGATCTGGGCTCTAGCTGTTTTTTGACCGCACCAAGTGAATTGAAAATGCAATAATTAGTTCCATAAAAATCCTTGCAGCTGAGTTTTAATGCGCAGTGACAAGATTTTACGATCACGGATCTAGCTGTTTTTTGACCGCACCAAGTGAATTGAGAATTCCACAACTAGTTCCATAAAAATCCTTGCAGCTGAGTTTTAATGCAGTGACAAGATTTTACGATCTGGGATCTAGCTGTTTTTTGACCGCACCAAGGGAATTGAAAATTCAATAATTAGTTCCCTTGCAGCAGAGTTTTAGTACAGCTGTCGACAGATCGGTGATTGTGAAGTTGGCTGTGAGACCCTATGAATTAAATGTTTCAGGTTCTTACTATCCTGATTGATCCCAGTGAAACTTTTAATGACCCAGCCGAATCTCCGCAGAGGAGTAAATGGTGGAATTTGGGTGATTTCAATTCAAGCAGCAAAGTGCGAAAACGGGGCGAATCCAGTAGAGCGAGAGGCAAGCAGGGCTCGGGAGGAGGGAGTATAGGGGTTAGCCGCCACGCCGCTGTTATAGCCATAGTCACTCAAACTCTAACTCCAACTGCTTCAGGCGAAAAGAGAAAGGAGACTGAGCTGAGCTGAGGGAGCTGCGACTTTGGGAAACAAAACGCGGCGGCAAGGGATGAAGGGACACATCGATAAGGGAACGAGGGAAGGGAAAACCCGCTCCCGCTTCGCTTCCTGCAGTTGCATTTGCACTTGTCGGTAGGAGTCGTGCCCGCGAACTCTCGATCAAATCGAATTACAAGTTTCTCATGCTCTCAGTTTACCATCGGAGGAGGGCGAAGGGTGGGTTTTCGTCACCCTTACCTGTCGACGCACATCGGGTGACGAGCCGATGACACCATGGCTGCCGTTTTGCGTATAATCAATGCTATTTTTCAATTCACCGATGATTCCACCGGTTGAGAAAAGATTACACAGTTCAGTCCAGTACATGGCTGTAATAAAGTAAAATACTCGCATCTGTAATCTTTCCTCAACCGTTGGATTCGTCGATGACTTTAAAAAACTTGCGGATATTTTAATTAATCAACGGAGTTTCCACCGATTAAGGAAAGATTACAGATCAGAGTATTTTCGTGCATTACAGTCATATACTCGACTGAACTGTGTAATCTTTTCTCAACCGGTGGAATCATCGGTGAATAGAAAAATAGCATTGATTATACGCAAAACGGCAGCCCTGGATGACACATACAATGGTGGTTTGCGATTGCTTTTCTCAAGTTTGAACCCATGCAAAAGTATCAACTGTACTCGAATGCTAACTTTGGCTCTCAAGAACAGATTTTTTTTCAATTGACTAATAGAAAAGGAGAATCGATACATTGGAACTTACACCCTTGAGGGTCGCTAAAAGCAAATGCATTGATCGAAAAATTTTGGACCAATAAATGTTCGGTCCGGACCAATGAGCTATAACTTTAGAGTGGTAGCGGGCTGGTCCACATTGTGCCACACAGGGTAGAAGGAATCCCGGGAAAATGCGGACTTTAGACGGCAGATTCCAAGGTTTGAGGTTAAATTTTGTAGGTCGTTCGGAATTTGGACGGCAGATTTCAAAGGTTTGAGGTGAAATTTTGTTGGCCGTTTCCGGCGATGCCCGAGTTTGTTTACGAAACGACCGGAAACAACCTACAAAACTTAACCTCAAAATAGATTTTTACGGCAAGATGGCGGCGCCCTAGGTGACAACAATGAACCAGCGGAACGTTCCTCGATGTGCCACTCTAAAGTTATAGCTCATTGGTCCGGACGGGCTTTAGGTCGTACCTAAAAATGGCGATTCTAACCTCACATTTCTTTAACGGCACATCGGAATGTTGGGAGCGCTTCCAACTTTATACGTTACTTAAGGCTGGTGTATAGCTGCTAGAGTCAACCCGACTCACCTTAAGTGCTGCGATTTGTTGGTTCACGTCTCGCGATGAATATTTTGAGGTTAGTTTGTGATGTTGCCATTTTTAAATGGTCCGATGCGGTCTGTTGAGTGGTGGCCGATGCTTCTTAGTACTTGGGGCCAAGGACCGTGTGTACCAACATTTATTGGTCTTTGGTCTGCAATTTAGAAAAGCATGCAAGTTCGCAATAAAGGCAACTTAACCATCAACTATCTTCGCTTTTCGCCGATTGGAACCTGAGCAAAGGTATGAATTATTAGAGGTTCTACCGCAGGGGGATAAATAGTTTACACAGTCCAATTCAGCAGTGTGACTAGCTACGAAAATATTCTGATCTGTAATCTTTTCGTCCACCGTTGACTTTAAATATGGAATTTTGATACTAACAGAAGATTCCACCGTTGACTTTAAAGATGGTACTCTAACAGATGATTCCATCGGTGTCCGATAAGATTAAGGATCAGGGGTTTTTTTTCGTTATATTACTGAACAACTTGAGAGAGTGTAATCTTTTTTTATTTTCAATCTGTGGAATCGTCGGTATAGGAAAACGTTATACCTATGATAGGTATAGGTATAGATAGGTAACCTATCTACAAAACGGCAGCCCTTAATTTTGACCCTTTGTGCGTCGAAGCTCCTGAGGCTTGCTGCATGCCATGCCGCCGCCCTGATGAAATCATCCCTTATTTCTCCCCCTCCAACCCTTTCACTCCTCTGTGTTTCTACACTCAAATTGACTCCCCTCCCACACTCCTATTACTCAACAGTCACCACACTTAACCCCGGCCTGAGGTTGGGTAGTGTGAGCGTGGAGGCGGAGGTTTTGACGAAGGGGGGGGGGGGAGTTGGTGTAAACATAATAGGTGAGAAGAGGATAAATAAATAAAAGAAAATTCGTCTCGTGAGACTCATTCGAACAGCCAACTTTCACATTCATGTTCAGGGAAGCCCCCCTGAATTTGTCCCGTAATTGCAGCCGCTGGCACAATTCACAATTATTACAGCTCAAAAGAAAGTGTCAACAAACGATGCCAAACGTGGGTTCTATGTTTGTTTATCGTTTACGAACGGCATCGAATCATCGATATTGAATTTTTGTTAGAGAACTGAACCGAAGGAGGTTTTCCAAGAGGCTTGCTCGATGAGCAAATATTTGATTGGAAATCCGTTCGTCAATTCAGGAAAATTTAAGTCGTACAAAAAAGCATCTTTAAAAATACGTTTTTTTTGTTTTTTTGTTTTTGTTTTTGTTTTTTGTTTTTCGTTTTTTGTTTTTAGAAGTTGTTTGAACTTTAAGAAGGGAAAAACCATGTACACCTGAATGAAAAGATTATTTTCGTTTAAACAACCAAAAATCTCTTATAAAATTAAGAAACTATTCCATAATTAAGAAATAACACACGTGGGTAAGCGAAGAAGGTGTCGCAATGCGGGATGGGTAACTTCATCAATATATCAAACGCAGAAAATATCAACTAGAAGATTTTTGAAACGACTAATTCAAAATAATAAGGAAAATAAGTATTTTTTAGAAGGTGTCCACAAAAAGTTAAGACCCGACAAATAATTGTACGAATACATGTATAAGTAATCTTTGGCGGGAAGATCGTTGGATAAAAATGTAAACAAGAGGCGCGCCTCCAGGCTCCTCAGACCCCTTCTTCTTCTTCACTCCTGTTCATGTGTCTTGACTCTTTCATAATAGGGACTCTAGTTAAGGTGGGGTTCTCTGACTTGACAACAACGGTTCCTCATTTTTGGGTGGAAGTTCAATACAGCTGCGGCGAGGTGGTCTAAGGTATGCGCGTATGCGGATGCAGATACCTTTTGTGAGTTAGATAATTCTGGCTCTGAACTGTCCGATTAGAGTCGGCTTTTGGTTTAATGTTTTGAGCTGAGCTTTACCTGTCACTTGAAAATTGTCAATGTTATAGTTTAATCTAATGCATGCGGTACCGAAATTCGAGAGACCTATAAACATCATGAGTGATATACCTACTGACCTCGGTCCAGTGGTCAGTGACAGTAGCGCACCGAGAGTTTCTTCATCTCTCTCTTTTCTCCATTAAGAAACGTATGTTAGACAAGGATGGACAAAGGGATAAAACCCCCTCCTTCTGTCCTTTTCCTACTCATGCATTCAAATGGGAAATGAGAGAGATGAAAGAGATGCTGGTTGCGCCAGTGGTCAGTGACCATTCAGATTCTCAGAGAGACGAGTTACTGCGGGGAGCTCAAAATAATGGAGGATGGGTAAGAGTTTAGGACGAATAGGGTGGGGGTGAGGCGAGTAGAGCTGTACCCCTGCCAGCTTTTCGCGGTGTTTAACTTAAGACGGGTGGCTCGGCGGTGGTTCGTGGAGGGTGAGAGACGGAGTCAAATTGAATTCGGACCCTGTTAGAATCAGTGTTGCCAAATTTAGCGGGAAATTCAAATGTTTTACAGTGAGTTAAAAGGGATACGGATAGTGCGTATGATTAGATGCAAAACGGCAACTTTGAGTTGAGGTCGCAAGTCTTGTGGCGTCGACGCCAACATTGTGTGGTGGCCACGGCACACTGTGGAGTGTTCTTTTCCAAAAATCTGGCATAAATTATTTTCTCGTCATATACAAGTTCCTTTTTTGAATAATGCATGAATCTGTGTAATTTATATTGGGGCTGCAGATTCAACACCGTATATGCATGAGGCCGCACCGGAAAATTTGTGCGGAATATATGTAGCGTGTCTCAAAAGTACTGGGCATTGGGGGGGGGGGGGGGGGGGAGCGAACGGAACCAGTTATAAAAATGCGGTCAGTGTAGGGCTCGGTTCTAGTCCTAGTACTTAGTACCTATCAAGAGACAGACGATTACACGACGATCTATAAGCTTTTGAAACCCTCTGAAACACCCTGAGGAAAGAAGACTAAAAAAAAAAAAAAAAAAAAACCAACACAATTTGGAGCAAACTTGCAGCGCTGCGTACAAAGTGAAGGAAAATACTTTGAAAAGGAAACTTATATTGAGTCGTCCAACGAAGAAGAGTATCTTTTGTCAACCTTGGTAAGATTCTGTAATTTTTTTTTTAGTAAAAACCACTTGATCTTTGAATATTTTTTTCATAAAGAAAAACAAAAAATAAAAAAAATAAAAAAACTGAAAATCCTGGAGAGGTTACTTCGACAAGTCATTTTCACAACTCTGTAACTCACACTCAGTCAATTATTTATTTACAGAGCTCAAATTGGTCTTGTGCTATAAACATTTACTAAGACTAGAGCCTTACCAAAACCGAAATTTTGATACCTCCTTCTGTTTGCACTCCCCCCCCCCCAAAGTGTGCTATACTTTTCCGACTCCCTCTGTACTTACGTCTCAATTCTTTTGGGCCAATTAGAGTACGATACGACTGGTCCTTGCCGCCATATTCAAGTCGGGTATCATCGATGTTAGTTGGTGGAGACACAACTTGCGTCCAATTTTACGTTAATCGGAAGACCGTCTCTGTCCGGTACTTTAATAGGGCCTTGGAAGGTCAGTGACATCAGTCGGTTCACAGAACTGTGGTTCGCTCACAGTGATCATGAACCGGATGCATACTATTGCAAACAGCAACATGGCACATAGATTCTAAAGTGAAATTCCGCGAGAATAGGTTAGAAGTAAATAACTTAGAAACTTTCAGAACCCACTTATACTGTCATTACTACCCCCGAAATGTTAGGGAGGCTTACGCCCCCGAGCCCCCCCCCCAAGCTGCCTATGTCCCCAACTCAGCCTCTTTCTGACCTCTTATCTCGTTCGATATAATCAGCGAGTGGGCTTGTTTTCCAATGACTCCTCCAACCAATAACTCGATAAACACAATGGAACTTTATCCGATAGAAGGGTGAGGAGGAGGAGAAGGCATCTTGAGAGGGGCAAAGAGCGTGGAATGATTATAACAGCGACTTTGACTCAGGGAGACCACCACGACTCGAGGGAATGAAAATTTATCAACTGTCATCACGCTATCATAACAAGGCTCCAGCAGGGACGCGGAGCCACCTCCAAACTCCGGCTCCGAACTGGAGCCAGCTCCGGTACGAATACTTGCTCCGGGGCTCCGGCTCCGGAGCGGAGCCGATATGCTTGGCTCCAAAGTGGAGCCGGCTCCGGCTCCATTGTACTGCTCCGGGCTCCGAGCTCCGGAGCGGAGCCGATGCGCTTTGCTCCAAAATGGAGCCGGCTCCGGCTCCATTTACTGCTCCGGGCTCCGAGCTCCGGAGCGGAGCCGATGCGCTTAGCTCCAAAAAGGAGCCGGCTCCGGCTCCATTTACTGCTCCAGGCTCCGGGCTCCGGAGCGGAGCCGATGTACCTTGCTCCAAAGTGGAGCCTGCTCCGGCCAAATTAATGGCTCCGGGCTCCGCTCCGGAGCCGGAGCCCGGAGTCACCAGCTCCGGAGCCAGAAAAGTGTTCCGATCCATTTTTTTTTTTTTTTTTTTTTTTTTTTAACATGCAGTAAGTACTGCATGTTTTTGTTATGGGTTCGTATCGATTTTGGCCATAAACTTCCTGCATAACAATCGACAATTTTCGGCTTGGTCGCAAACGTGCGTTGTCAGATTTCCGCACGTAATGATCGCGTCTCGTTTTACGGTGGATTCCCTTCGTTCGATATATTGCGGAGCGGCAACGCCAAAAGTCTCCCTATCCTTTAACGTGGAAAAAAACGAATCGCGCGCTATATCGGATTCTCGATATTCTTCGGTTCGCCGCACAATGGGCAGAAATGAAATCTTTGGCGGTCCAAATTCGATCCTTTCAAAGTTGGGAAATTAGTATTTTCGCTGGGCACTATAAGTGATTTTAAGGGGTTTATTTGGCTCGGTTTTTCTATCCTGGCTTGTCCCATATTTATCGGAAAATATCATTTGATGGATCGACAATTCTTGTGACATCTCATGTCTTTGTATTTTTGACCGCTTAGGACTCGATTTGGATCCATAGTGCGCCGTTTGAATGTTTGAGTCAAAGTTTGAGTGAGGTTTTGACAGAGTATTGGCCCTAAGTTTTTCATAAGGATCTGTCTCCGTTATGAAAAAATTTTGGTAGTTTCATTATTTTGTCTGTGATTACCAACGAGCTATATCTAGTTTGGAAGCTTTGGTAAACATGCGTAACCGCCTCGGAGATTTTAAGGTTACAGATTTGTGAAAATCAATGAGTAAACAAATCGAATTTCTTCGCGTGTTTTCGAACTCTATCAGTGACCAAGTGACTTTCAAATTAGGATTTCTTTTTGAACTGTGCGTGTTTTCTGTCAATCATAGCCTTAATCTCAGTTTCTACTAATTAAAACCCCTCAAGTTCTTCATAGCTTTCATTTAGTTTGTCAGTTGTAATTCTCATTCGTCATTTGTAAGCTCCATTACCTATTCTTAATTTTCCATGTCTCGAGACAACTTTATCAGGAACTCTTTCAGGAGCCTTTAGGTACTGTACTGCCTTTGGGAGAATTCCAGGCTGGTTATGTGTTGAATAATAGTTAAGTAAATAACCGAACTAGTTATATCTTCGTCCATGGTCGTAAGAGTAATTATTTGTTTGTTTTCTAATATTCATATATCTCGTCTTTAATTTCAATGTTATGATATGATCGTATCGGAGGTTTCAACGATTTGCCAGTAAACAGTTTTCTACTTTCCCTCTAAATACTCTTCGATTAGTTTTTTCCTTAAATTCTGACTTTGCTCGGCAATTCTTGCCGAGACAGGACTGAGACTGTCGCAAGATGTTTAGTGTTTACGTTTGAGGTTAATTGATGAGCATGTTCCCAAACGTTTGTTTTTTTTTTAATCATTACTCATGTCCTTTATTTTTTATTAGTGGTGCATTAAAGGATTATTTCAATCAACCATAACCCACCCACTTGCTTCCTATTAACTTCCAGAATCCAGATGTTTGCTCGTGAAATGTTGTGGCCACGGCCGTGGTTGTGGATCATTTTATGAAATAAGCAATCTGAACAATCAACTTATTTCTCAGTGCTCAACCCATCTTTCAGTTCTGTAACTCAATCTAGATTTTATTATTTGCTTTACAAACGCTCACCCACTTCTTTAAGCCAAGAATTCTTGTTTTCGGGTGTGTAGTGAATTCTGTCACGAATCAGTTTGTTGCTATCTTGTCCCTTCCGATCGAAGAGAATGAATTTTAATGTTTTTAATTGCAAGGTTTTGAACCAGACGTCAGAGCCACTGTCAAAGTTGTGGTTTTTATAACTGGTGGCAACTAGTTAATACTGATTGATTTCAATGGGTTAGGATGATTAAAATCCTTGGTGGTTTTCAAAGGTGTGTTCTTCGAGGAGTGATTTTATCATGTTGCATCTCACTTTAACTGTCTCGTGCCTTTACAGAAGTAGTAACGCTGTCAGTATCCTTATTTAACTGCTGCTAGCAATGTTTCTAAAATTGGGCTTTTGAAACGAGAGTCTCCTTTTAGAAAATTTTATTAGTAGTCAGCTGTATTCTGCGTCAAATCAAAAAATTCAGAGTGTAAGAAATGCTAGTTGGGGTATCATTAAAACTCAAGTCTTTCAAGTAAGTCACATCAATTTTCACTTCAAACTCTACCATTAACTCTGTCTTTCAATGGATTTGTGTATATTTATCTTCAACAATTTTGGTGATAAAATAGCTAGGTCATTTCAGGAAAGATTGCTGATGACAGCTCTTTATTTACATGTGCGGATGGACGCATTTCTGTCTTATGCACAGAACTTTGTGGATAATGTTCACAGCTGGGAGTTCATTTATCTGCGTAGTTGCATACAAATGGAGTGCGCTTTGCAAAGCTGTCATTGGCAATATTTTCTTAAATAAACGCTATCAAGATGATCAGAAATGTAAGCAAATCTTTTTTGACATAACTCGGCTGATAAATTTTTATGCAGCAGCTAGTACTAAAAGTTGTTACCAGTGGTGTAGCGTGTAGTGAGGCATTAAGTATTGCATTTTGTTCATTTAAAACCTTTCAATAGATCAAACTCCTGAGCCCACTACACACCCAGTAGCTTCATATTTTTCATGGATTTAAATGCGCACAGTACAATGTTGCCACATTGCAGTATTTTGTGAATCCCATAAACTTGGTAGCGCAAAGACATACGTGTACTCAGCTCGCTGAGTACTCAAATTTTTTTCATTTTTAAAATCACGCAATACTGATCCTTGTTCTATTCAGGGTACCGGAAACATTTTAAACTCCATGCCTGCTGAATTTCAAATATTGTCCCTTTAATTTCAACGCCAAGTTATTTTTCTGATTTTTTTTTTAATTTGTTTTTCTTTTTGGTGGGTGAACTATAGCGAGAGGATGAAGTAGAAGAGGAAGCAGAAGAAAGGTGCGGTAGGTACAAAAACTTAGACTTGGTCCTTCGGATATCAGCGCCTTTGGGCATTAAATCTTTTGCACTTTCATGCGCCTGCAATTTATGAGTTATGCAATGGTTTGCGTTGAGCGCAGCCAACAGATTGTAATAATAATTCGGAATAATGAAGATCAGATAAAATCTCAGGCTGAAATCTGAAGGGATAGGGGGCTAGAAGAAACACAAGAGTAGAAAGGGTGGGAAGAGGGGAGGGGAGGAGACTTGGTTGCTTTGATATCAGCTAGTTTGTAAGTTGAATCTGAGAGATCTCATGCACAATCATGCATCTCTCAGATAAGGTTAAAAAAACTGATTTTGAAAGAAAATTTTTTAAAGAGAGGAGATGGAGGTAGGAAAGAGGAAGGTAGTAAAAGGGAGAGGTTTGGAGAAATTTTTGGATCTTGACCGCCACGAGTTTAGGTACTTGAGGTTTACTGATAGTTTTGGTGAAATAAATTTATCCAAAATAATTTGAGACATGAAATTAATAAAAATTTAAAAAAAGAAAATGAACAAAAACACTAGCGCTCAGAAGTTTCACATAGAAAAGAAATTCTCACTCCAACACTCTCACTTACTCTGCATACCCAATGAAATTATACAGAACATAATACAGAGATGATAACTATAGATAAAAGGAACCAGCACAGAGCATTTTTCTCAAGAACGGCTGATTAAAAATGTTTTAAAATTGGTTACGGAATTGAAACAATTTTTTTTCATTTTTGATATTTTTTTTCAAAAGCCCTCAACAGCTCCTCATTCATATTAGAAGAAGCTCACACACATTTATCAAGTTTTTTGCAAAAAGCATCTTCTAAAAGTACGAAAAGAGTTCATATCCTCATATCAGAGGCAATTGCCAACATTTTTGCTCCCATAGGCATTTACCAAAATACCCAGATTTTTTTAGCTATCGGGACTTAAAAGATTTTTGAATAAACCCCTTGTGCTTATCCACTTGAGAATTTCTCACAAATCTTGACAGATTCTGAGAAAATATATAGAAACCTTCTGATCGATGTGCAACATGTTAACTTGAGGAGAAAAAATAAGGTGTATTTTGTCAAATTAAAATGTTGGGACTTCAATGGCAGAATCGGACCGATTCCGTGGTCTGAGACATAGACTGCCCAGAATTTTAATTTAACGAAATACACCTAATTTTTACTTTCTCGCTCTAATGAAATTAGGAAAATTTAGAAAGTATTGCGATAGCGCAGAGATTTTCAAAGTATTTTGTTTCGATAGTTGGCCTCTCACGACTAAGTTAGAATCATGATTTTTACAAAATAATGGCCTCTCATCATGTCTAATACCATCAGAAAGAATATACTTCAATCATATTAGCATATTTCTTAACCCTTTCTAACTTAGAGACATTCATGCAAAAAAAATTCTGTGGCGTCTGTCCGTCAGTCCATCAGTCCGTCAGTCCATCAGTCCATCAGTCTGTCAGTCCGTGTGTACCTTCCCATAACTTTTGAAACATTGGTCCTTATGCTTTCAGATTTTGCACAGCTGTTACTTTTTAGATTCCCAGAGGCATTTTTTTTGTTTTTTTGAAATTTCAACTTTTAGGTTAGTTATAGGGAAAAAATGATTTCCATTGAAATCAATGGTAAAATGGGTAAAAATGGGTAAAACTGGAATAATTCAAGTTTGGCTCAATCAATTTTGATGAAAGTTAGCAAAAAAATCTACATTCAGCCTACTATAAAATAAACTACACATAGTTACAAGATTCAACCCTTAAAACCGTTTAAAAAATCAAAATAAGTGCGCTCGAGCCAAAAAATGGAATTATCGTGAGAAATTAATCTTTTTACTTGGAATCAATCAATTATGTCTCGATGAATTTTGATAATACTTTTGTACACACAATCCACTATCAAAATACTAACATATTTTGCTTTCTTAGTCACCATACACAACCGCTAAAACCTTTTTGAGAGGCAATATAGGTGCAATTGAGAAAAAAATATGGGAATATAAGCAAACAAAAACATATTCCTATTAATTGGGATAGTTCAGGTTTGGTCCAATGAATTTTGATGAAAACTGGCAAATACAATCTACAATTAGTCTACAAAAGAAAGTATCCCTTGCAGTTACAATATACAACCCTTAAGAGAGTTTAAAAATCAAAAAAGGATGTTCGACCCAAAAAAAAGAATCAAATAAAGTGAGGAATTAATGCTAAAACTTGGAGTCAATCATTAATGGGATGAATTTTGATGAAACTTTGCACAAACATAACATGTTACCGACCCACTAAAATATTTCTCTCATACAGTCATCATAAAAAACCTTTAAGACCGTTTCAAGGTGCAATATAGGTGCGATCGAGCAAAAATCTTTTAAACTAAGCCAATATAAAGACAAAAAAATATTTGGAATAAGTAATTCAAGCATGACTCAATTAAGTTTAATGAATATTAAAACAAAATGTTTGCAATCTGCCTAGGCATAATTTTTTTTCCATGTATAGCTAGAACAAACAACTCTTAAGTCTGATACTGTTTAAAGGCAATGTAGGTTCCATCAAACCAAAATAAACTGTAGGGAATACCCTACGAACACTTTCTCACACCATTTTATCTGGGGGCGGCCCCCAGACCCCCTTTGAAATTTTGGGGGAGTCCCATGGACACCCCTTTGAAATGCTGGGGGAGACTTCCAGACCCCCCTTTAGAATTCTGGGGGAGACCACCAGACCCGCAAATATTTATCAAATATTTTCATCTCTAGACATAATTCAGCCTTCAATCCGAAGAGTTTGCAAATTTGTAGAGAAGCTGTACGAATAGTTGCCTACTTCATCAATTGAAGGCTAATTGAGATCCCTAAATTCTAATCTGATGTTGTTTTCAACAAGTTTCAGATTAATTCCAGATTCCAATAAGTTCTTATTCTTTAAGTTGCATTGCAAATTTGTAGCGAAGCTGTACGAATAGTTGCCTACTTCATCAATTGAAGGCTAATTGAGATCCCTAAATTCTAATCTGATGTTGTTTTTAACAAGTTTTAGATTAATTCCAGATTCCAATAAGTATTTGGAGTTGGAGTTGTTGGAGTTTCTTTTTTTTCCCTTTGTTTTTATAGGTTGTCAAAATCGATATTGATTCTTGCATTTCCTCCAATAAATACAATTTTTGGTTCCTTCTTTCAAATGGTGGATCTTCAAAACAATTTTTAGTTTAGCAGATTAAACCCCCTCCAAAGATGTACTTTGTTTGTAGACTGCGTACACAAAATTTCAACAAAATTCATCCAGCCACTTTTGATTGACTCTTCTTTATACTTTTAATTTTCCTTATACGTTCTTTTTTTGGTTTGATCGAACCTATATTGCCTTTAAACGGTATCAGACTTGAGAGTTGTTTATTGTGGCTATACATGGAAAAAAAAAATTTTGCCTAGGCAGATAGCAAACTTTTTTTTTCAATATTCATCGAACTTAATTGAGTCATGCTTGAATTACTTATTCCAAATATTATTTTTTTCTTTATTGGCTTAATGTAAAAGATTTTTGCTCGATCGCACCTATTTATTGCCCCTTGAAACGGTCTTAAAGGTTTTTCATGATGACTGTATGAGAGAAATATTTTAGTGGGTCGGTAACATGTTATGTTTGTTCAAAGTTTCATCAAAATTCATCCCATTAATGATTGACTCCAAGTTTTAACATTAATTCTCACTTTAATTCTTTTTTTGGTCGAACGCCCTATTTTGATTTTTTAAAATCTCTTAAGGGTTGTATATTGTAACTGTAAGGAATACTTTCTTTTGTAGACTAATAGTAGATTGCATTTGCCAGTTTTCATCAAAATTCATTGGACCTAACCTGAACTATCCCAATTAATAGGAATATTTTTTTTTTTGCGTTTATTCCCATATTTTTTTCTCAATCGCACCTATTTTGCCTCTTGAAAAGGTTTTATCAATTGTGTATGGTGACTAAGAAAGAAAAATATGTTAGTATTTTGATAGTGGATTGTGTGTACAAAAGTTTCATCAAAATTCATCGAGCCCTAATTGATTGACTCCAAGTAAAAAGATTAATTTCTCACGATAATTCCATTTTTTGGCTCGAGCGCACTTATTTGATTTTTTAAACAGCTTTAAGGGTTGGATATTGTAACTATGTGTGGTTTATTTTTTAGTAGGCTGAATGTAGATTTTTTTTTCTAACTTTCATCAAAATTGATTGAGCCAAACTTGAATTATTCCAGTTTTACCCATTTTTACCCATTTTACCATTGATTTCAATGGAAATCATTTTTTCCCTATAACTAACCTAAAAAATGGAATTTCAAAAAAACAAAAAAAGTGCCTCTGGGGAATCTAAAAAGCAACAGCTGTGCAAAATCTGGAAGCATAAGGACCAATATTTCAAAAGTTACGGAAAGGTACACACGGACTGACAGACGCCACAGAATTTTTTTGCATAAATGTCTCTAAGTTAGAAAGGGTTAAGAAATATGGGAATATGGTTGAAGTATGTTCTTTCTGATGGTATTAGACATGATGAGAGGCCATTATTTTGTAAAAATCATGATTGACTTAGTCGTGAGAGGCCAACTATCGAAACAAAATACCTTGAAAATCTTTGCGCCATCGCAATACTTTCTCAATTTTTCTAATTTCATTAGAGTGAGAAAGTAAAAAGAACGTATAAGGAAAATTAAACGCATAAAGAAGAGTCAATCAAAAATGGCTGGATGAATTTTGTTGAAATTTTGTGTACGCAGTTTACAAACAAAATACATCTTTGGAGGGGGGTGTAATCTGCTAAATTAAAAAATTATTTTGAAGATTCACCGTTTGAAAGAAGGAAACAAAAATTGTATTCATTGGAGGAAATGCAAGAATCAAATCGATTTTGACAACCTATAAAAACTAAGGAAAAAAAGAAACCCCAACGAATAGAATGAATGCAACTTAAAGAATATGCACTTATTGGAATCTGGAATTAATCTAAAACTTGCTGAAAACAACATCAGAATAAAATTTAGGGATCTCAATTAGCCTTCAATTGATGAAGTAGGCAACTATTCGTACAGCTTCGCTACAAAGCAAACTCTTCGGATTGAAGGCAGAATTAGGTCCAAGAGATGAAAATATTTGATAAATATTTGCGGGTCTGGTGGTCTCCCCTAGAATTCTAAAAAGGGGTCTAATTCCGAGTTACGTCACCTAATGAGTGATACATCAATCGAAAAGACGTAACAAACTGAGCATTTCGGCGCAAACCGGAGGTGGATATCGTTTTTACATTTGAGATATCGAATGTCAATTTACAGATTGAGATATCTCGATTGTGAAAAACGATATCGAACTCCGGTCTGCGCCGAAATGCTCAGTTTGTTACGCCTTTTCAATTAATGTATCAATCAATAGGGGTCAAACCTCGGAATTTTTCAGATGGCCCTCCTTGGGGGCCAAAAACGTCTAAAAGTTTTGAGAGCTTCAAAACCAAAATTTGACTAAATGTTTGTTATGATTGAATTTTTTCTGAAAGGGGCTTACTTTTTAGAGTATTTTTGTGTCCTTGATTTTTAAATTCCGACTCTTCAAAGAGGAGTAATGATTTTTTGAAAATTACTCCAAATCGAACTTTGACCTTCAATGTATCAAAAACGAAAAACGATATTGAACTTCGATTCGTACCCAAAGTCTGATAATTTCACCCTCTTTTTGATTTATAAATAAAATATGGGGGTCCTCGTTTGAAGTATTGAATTTAGGGACGTGGTATCCGCCCTGCGGGCCCCCCAGAGATGGCTCCGAAATCGGAAACCCCCTATAAAGATGTCCCCCTCAAGCTAATTGAACACGTGTTTCAGTGTTTTTCAAAATCCGGAGCCGTTCTCGAGATATTTGGCCTAGCTCCTTTTTTAATTGACACCCTATATGCTATGAAACTTAATGAAAAGCGGTATTACAAGAATAACAATGCAGTCAAAGCAGCTTACACTGATTGACTGCATGTTATCTTTGTATCGCTAGACTGCGATACAAAATCTGCTGGCTGCTTGTTTTTTTTTTTTTTGTGAAGCAGCTTGAATCGAATTAATCCACATAAGTTAAGGAAATGGAACGAGGTGAATTGGCCACAAGAATGGTCGTATAAAAGAATTAGTTAGAGGTGATACTCTCAACATGGCGAATGTTTCGCACTCATCCAACCCGATATATTGCATTGTATTCTTCTATAGGTATTTCTGTTGATTGACAATTTTTTTTTTTTTTTTTTTTTTTTTTTTTTTTTTTTTAAAATTTTCCCCCGAAGAGTCAGTAAAACCCCCCCCCCCCCCCCCCCACCCGATCTGACACAAAAAGTATGTGTCCAAACGAAACATGAGATGAGAATGGCTCGAATTTTGTTTCCAATTTTTTATGCACCTAAATCTCACAACTTTTTGTGAAACTTGCGTCGGGATCGCATTCTTTACGCACGGAATTAAAGGACAAGTGACGAGGTAAACATTTTGGTCATTCACAGTTCACACCAAGTCACTTGAGTCGGCCCACACATCACCGTTGCGGCGTTGCGTATTTCAAGTTTAGGTTTAAATCTTTTTCGCTCTGACCTACATCCTTCAGTCTAAAACGCTTTTGTCATTTTCTTTCTTTCTTCATTTTTTCCGTGTTTGCGTGTCTATAACTAAATCAAACCCCTTGATTTTAGCTTCGTCTCCGATGGAAGTGATCTCTGTTCATTGTCTGATTTATTTACTTCTACATATTTGTGCAAAACAGTTGTCAATGTTAATAACCCGACGATGGTCAGCCCGTCAGCGGCCTCACCGCAGTGGTGGGGAGGGGAGGGGAAATTTTATTACACCCAATGTATACGCGTACCGTACCGCACGCCTGCCTCACGGCCTCTCTGTTCTCCCTTTTGTTTTTCCTGCGACTTTCCCTCCCAATTCGAACTGGAAGTTTCTTTCGGCCCGGGTATCGGGCGGGCGCGCGGGCTCGTACTTTTCAATCTTATCATCTTTTACTTTTGATCAAGGCAAGTTCCGGGTCCCTCGCTTGGTCAGATTTCGGCTCTCGGCTGGCTTCCCTTTTTGCGGAGTAGTTCTTTTTCCTCCATGATATGTTGACGAGGATTTCGTCGGATTCGATTCGAACTCACAACCTGTGGTTCGCACTCAGCAAAACGAATGGTCAAAATATTTTTCGTCTTTTTTTTTTGTTGTTTGTTTGCTTTTTTTTTTGTCCTTTTATTATTCGTTTGCGACATTTAATCCTTGATAATTTGTCCTATCAATTTTCGTCCTGCAGAACAAATGGTCCACTCATTATTTTCGTCCTCTACTGTATTTTCCATGAATTTTTAGTCCAATTATTTTTAGGTCCAGACTCCAGAGTATGTCTTTTGTCCTGTAATTTTAGTCCATCTTTTTTTGTCCTCAAATAAAAGTTTGGTTCGTCCCTTGCACATTTTTGTTTGTTTTCGTTGGTTTAGAGGTCAACTTTTTGAGTACATAATAAATTTCAATACCAGAGAACGGATTTAATTGGAATTTACCATTTTATAGAAAGTCTTTTCTCAGCATCTCTTTTGGAAAGAAACAATTTCAATATTTTACAAGATTAAGTACTAGATTACCAGGAAAATCCAAAGAGACTTGATAAAATCTGAATTTCTCGAATTCGAAGTACATAAAAATAAAATTGTAATTTGTTTTCGGCAAAATTCTACTTCATTTTATTTTACCTATAATCCAACAAAAATGAGCATTGGACGAAACCAATTTTTTTTGTACGGATGAAAAAAATTGGATCAAAATTGCAGGACAAAAGACATATCCTGGAAAAAAAAAAAAAAAAAAAAAAAAAAAAAACTGTACAAAAAACTCATGGACGTTGCCGTCGAGGACGAAAATAATGAAAAGACAAATAATTGTTCTACAGGCCGAAATTTGATTCGACGAATTATCAAGGACCAAATTTCATAGGACGAAAAAAAAAGACAAAAAATCGATCGGACGATGAAAATAGGACAAAAATTCTTATAACCAAACAAATCGAAACCAATAAACACTCTATCCATTCAGCCACCCACCAGGAAATCTACTTCTTAGCACCGAAATGAAAGCATTTCAAGCACAATTTTGTTCTATAATATTTTTTCCTATGTAAATGTAATATACAAATGTATGAAGAAAGCCTGCTGAGCATTCGGCATAATTAGATTCAACGGGAATAATAACCTATACGTCAGTGTTGAGCAGATTTCATTTTCGAATAGAGCAAAAAAACCTCACATAACAACCATCTTTTAAATAATCTCAAGTTCTTCTCACATTATTCCTGCGTGTTTATCTCAAATGTGATCGTACTCAAACAGTAAATCTGAAGAAACGTACACAGCAACGCTCGTAAATTCAGTGGAAAACCCCGTAGAACTTATGGGGGGGGGGGGGGGGGGCTAATAATTGTAATCTTCTGCATGCTTGAATGGATGATTTGAGCTATCTAATTTTAAATTTTCACTATCCTTCTCTCCTCCCCCTCCTCTTCATCTTCCGGTTCCTTGCACTTGTTGATTTTGATTGGAATAATATTTAAGAAATATGTCATATTTGATGGAAAATGAGCGAATGTATAGGTACATAACAGTTGTTGACTAAGGTGGGGGGAAAAAAAAAAAAACAAAAAACTAACAAACCGATTCAAATACAGATTAAAGCATGGGTGCCGCGCTGGGCGCACTTAAGATTTGATTCGTGGAGGGGCGGGAGAGTGGGCACGATGACATTGCGTATGGGGAGTCCGGGGCCCTCCCTTAAATGTTTTTCAACGTTAAACTCTCTTTAGACGCCTAATGAAGCTTACTTATTTTCTTGAACTTTACCAAAAATTATCTCTCGAGGGAAATAATATTTATTTTTCACGCTGCATTACTGGATACTGATAAAAATACATACATATAAGGACGGAGTGCTCATGAGACCCGTCTTTCATTTCATATTTTTTTCATATATTTTGCTACTACTAATTGATGGAACATTGGAAGAGCTGAAAAATTGATTGTAAGATTCATGGGAGGGGTCATATATTTCCTTATTTAATGATTTTCACTAGACGCAGAGATGAAGGTGATGTTAACACACCTTTTATGTAATTTTCCTCACACTACTTCGGATCACTTCAAGGAAAGAGCACACGGTGGCACTAGCCTTTTTCAGTATACATATCCCCGGGTGTAAATGAACCATATTCAAAAGCAACAGAAAAATTCAATATTAGAGTCTCTGCACCCTGCAGTGGTGGCTCGTGCTATTTGGAAACCGCATTTTTTTTTCCCAAATTTTAACATGTGCGAAACTAATTTTCTCTCGATTAGTTGCTTGCCGTTTTATTTTCGACTGACGGATGGACCACCTAATTTCCGCCATCTTTATTAAAACAAATCAACTTTTTAGTTTCAACTGATAGTGAAACTAATTTTTCCTCACAGTGTAACATTTTCTGATCTAGCGTGATCATGATTGGAACCCTTGGGGGATGCATCGCTGTTGTTGAATGAGTTGATATCGTGCGTTGTTGTTGACTCAGTTTCCTATCGGCGCTCGATGCTTCACCTCACCCCCACCCCACCTCAACGTGCCCCGTAGGGTGCGGCTTATTTGGGGGGTTTTTCAGAAAAAAGGGAAATTATACAAACGATGGTTGCCTTTTGGTTCCTTTCCATAAAAAAAAAGATTCCCAAAATTTCAGCACAATCGGATGACTTTTAGTGGTCTCTCAAAGGGTTTTAAAGTTTCTCGATTTTTCCCGTTTTTTTCCAATTGTTCCCTATTTTTCAAATTTTTTGTAATTCGATATTGTCTTCAAATAATGCCGTGTCGAGTGTGGACGAGAGTTCTATGGCATCTTACCCGAGAAAGTGAAGCTCTTCATAACTTGGGGCTTCTGGAGAGGGTATAAAAGGGGGGGGGGGGGGGAGCTGATGAAAGACAGGAATGGCGATCTCTTAAAGGTTAGTCGGTATTAGAAGTACAGTTTCTAATCAGACGGCGGCGAATAGGAATTACTTGTTGTTCGTTTTTCGTTATTTCTAAGTACTTTTTGATGAAAGAAAAAGGTCACCAGAAGATCATGGACCTCCTTTCATTAACCTCCCCCCCCCCACCCCCTTTCCTTGTTTATGTTTGGCTCAAGCAACTAAAACATATTAGAACAAAAAAAAAAAATTTAATAATCGGAAGGGAATTAAAATTTTTATAATTAATGTTCTTTTTTTGTTGAGTAAGCGTACGGTTGGAACAAAGTACGTAAAAGCAAAAAGAAACGTCACAAAGAAGGAATACAACAGCTATCGAGATAAAGAAAGGAAATTTGCCTCAAAATTAGACGATCTCTTTGATATTGCGCATTATCGGGCACTTGAACTCATTGAAGATCCCCTTGATAAAGAATGGTTTGCGTTACAGAAAGAAAAGGGGAAAAAAGGCTCGATGTTAGGAGTTGATAAGAAGTTAGATTGTAAAATAAAGAGAAAAGAGAAAGGCAGCGCTTCTATCGCCAGCAGAAAAATGAAGAGTATTGCGGAGATGGAAAAATTAGAAAAAAATGTCGTCCTGGAATCCTCCGATGCTGAGACGATTGACTTAGACGTTAACTCAAACCCTTTATAAGAAAACAAATAAGAAAAAGCAAACAAAGGATGCAGATTTTTTACTCCGATTAAGTTCCTCGAACTAGCTATGTAAGTGACAAGTTTAAAAAAAGAGGAGCGAAAAAAATTCTGACTGCAGTGACTGCAGTCAGAAATTTTTTCCATCTCCGCAATACTCTTCATTTTTTTGCTGGCGATAGAAGCGTTGCGTTCTCTTTTCTCTTTTTTTTACAATCTAATTTTTATCAACTCCTAACATTTAGCCTTTTCTCCCCTTTTCTTTCTGTAACGCGAAACCCTTTTTTTCACCGGGATCCTCAAAGAGTTCAAGTGCCCTATAATGCGCAATATCAAAGAGATCGTCTAATTTTGAGGCAAATTTCCTTTCTTTTTCTCGATAGCTGTTTTATTCCTTCTTTGAGACGTTTTTTTTGCTTTTACGTACTCCTTGTGTAGAGAAAAAATACAGTCAAAGCACCGTTGTTTGTCACGTGTTGGGATCCTTGCTTTATTCCAAAAAAACAAACTTTTTCTAAAACGGAACGGGCACTTTCGCGTATTGATCTTTTGTTTACGGTCATTTCGTTTAGAAGGGGACCGACACTTGTTTTAAAGAGGGAAGTTTGCAGCCTAAAATGTTTTACTCCCTCGGCACAAAAAAACTGAACCACTTTTTTTTGTTTAGGCATGATTTGATGCTATTTTTCGATGCCCAGACATGAAACAACTTGCTAACGTTTTGACACGTTTTTTTGGCAGCCGAGAAGAGCGGCCCCCATGAAACTCGTGAGTAGCATCTTATCTCTTCCCTCCCCTCCCCCCACCTGCTTCAGATCCACAAAAATGGTGGTAAAAGAAACTCCACGAAAGTTCTCAACATGTCAGAACCGGTTTTGACCAACTCTGACATGTCAAGGAACTGATTTCCATGATTTTGATGACGTCCGAGTGCAGCCAGTTCCGCAGCCACCATAAATCCCCTGCATTTTTCACCTAAAACTTTCGCGACCTTGAGAGACCACTTAGAGTTGCCCGATTTTGCTCGGGTGATGTTTTTTGGTGTTTTTACATCATTTGAAACCATATGCCGGCCATCGTTTCAAAAATTTCACAATTCGGAAAATAAGCCGCACCCTAGTGCCCCGTCTTCATTTTTCAGCACTCCTTTGTCTCCTTTCTTCTTTCTCTTGTTTTACTCATCGCTTTCGCACCTTTACCGGCCGGCCAATTTCCTACTCAGGTATTCACCCATTAGACTGCCCATTATTTTCTGCACCAGTTTATCGTACGGTTGCACTCACACTCACACAATCCTCGCCCCTTGGATCACGAATGTCGTTTTGATTCTCTTCAGTCTTTCTACTATGAATTACCCTTGTTTCTCGGTTCTTCCCTCGACGAGGTCCCAACTTTTTGTTTTACTGACCATCGCATCGCCCGCTTAAAAAATCGGCGCTTCGCGCCGATTTTTGGGGGCTTCGCCCCCAATCCCCCAAGCGCTTCGCGCAGGCTACGGCGCTGCGCGCCGTCATATTGGGGCGGGGGTGCAATATGTTGCGGGTACCCGCACGCGACTTTCTCGCTCCAAGTTTCCTATACTTTACAGCATAGGGGTGCATAGCCGTAGCCAGAATATTGTCTATCTCTCTCTTAGCCCATTTAAACGCACGTGTTAGAAAAGGATGGATATAGGGGCTGTCACTTGGCTTCAGCCCCTCTTTCTGTCCGTTTCTAACACATGCGTTTAAATGGGCTAAGAGAGAGAAAGAAAATATCCTGGCTACTACGGCTATGTAGGGGTGTACAAGAGTATTAATTAAGCATAGTCATATTTCGGCTCAACAATACTGCTGAGATTAGATAACCCAGAAAGATGATAACTTCCAAAATCAACTTAGCTTTACTTAAGGCATCTGCGGTACAAGAGGGAAGAAACTATACTTGCAATGGAAATGTGGCGATCCTGTAATTATTCAAAAAGGGAATGAAATAAGAAGGTAGTTCACTCTGGATGACGAGGTCTGTGACCATGAAATTAATCAGCCCGGGGATTCAAACCCACAACCTTTAAGTTCAAAGGTTTTTTGCGCTTGATAGAATAGATGTCGTGTGAAGCGTATTTCTGGTCTCAACAAAACGCTTTTGCCGGCGAAGCAGTTGTGTGAGTTCTATGTGATGCAGTTGAGTGAGTGTTCGCCAACCACCAGATAACTGATAAGACCATGTCTTCGAGAGTTGGGCGAGTCTATCGCGAGGGGTGTGGAAACAGATTTCTTCCCTGAAATTTCTGACAGTCGATCCCCCTCAGGCATCATGGACTTGCCGCGATTCTCGAGGAGAAGGGAGTGGGAGAACCCCTGATTCCCCTTAGCTATACATTTCACTCATCCCAATTCCCAGTTCAGTCAGTGCCCGTCGCCCCCTCTCCATTCAATGCTCACAGCCAATTCTTCCTTCTTGTCCGTGTTTACATTTGGTTGAGAACAAGCAGTTAGGTTAGGGCCTAATCATTAAGTATATTGTGTTTAAATATAATGATCACGAAGAGTTTGGTCATCTTTAAGTTTATCTCCCAAAGTGTCAGTCAAAACTTCAATTTTTTCGTTTAGTACATTTATTCAACTTCTGAAAATAAGTTTGTTCAAGTGCACCACAGAATCTCTATTGTCAACATAGATTTTTGCTGTCTCAAAGCAGCCTTATTTTGAGTGATAAAGTGTTCGTGTGTTTGTGTGTTAGTGTTCCCTCATCAGTAACCTCGTTTTCTTTTAATCTAATTTCACCGGTCAAACATCAAAATCTTATCATTGACCGATGGTCCGACAGTTTTTTTAAAAGTGGTATTTAATTTTACTCTTCTACGAAATTTAAATGTGTGCCAATAGGCAGCTTTCCCCCTTCATTGTGGTAGTTCCAAGCAAGAAAAACACAGCAATTCTTAACCAGGGTTTCAGTGTTTTCTCATTTGGAGCTGCATAATTACGACTCTACTATCACAATCATTACTTTTCAAACACTTCTATGGGAACCAGAACAGTGAGTACATTTATGATTTTTTTAAATAAATCAGTGTTAAGTAACACTTGACATTTGACATCGCTGAATTTGCTCCATTTGAATTCATGTAAAATATCGATTAGGTAGAGTGCACCGTGTACTCTTGATAGTTTGACCTTTTCATGAATGGAAATGGACCAAATGCAGCTATGCCAGATTGCAGGCGACACCATTGAATACAAACCTCTAAGTGGTTCTCTCAAAAATTGAAGTTTTACCTGTCTACCCCACCCCCCTCTCCCATAACTACCCTTATTTGGTTTTTCTTGGACAAATAAATGCTGCCATTCTATTTGTTTGTCTTATGAGCATATTTTCTCCAAGTTTCAAGAAAATCCTCACGGTGGTGGCCTCGGAAACGGGTATTTTTCCCCATTTCCCCCCCCCCCTCTCCCATAACTACCCTTATTTAGGTTTTCTCGAAAAAAACGAATAATGCCATACGATTTGTCTCTCTTAGGAGCATATTTCCACCAAGTTTGAAGGAAATCCTTAGAGCCATTTTTTAGAAATTCAATTTTTTTGCCATTTTTGGCCTATTTTTGGGGTTAAACCCCCCCTTAATTTTAACTTTGGACAAAATCCGAAAAAGCTCCTCTTGGAAAGTAGAAAACAATTCTTCTTGCCAAATTTGAATGCAAACAGATGAATAGTTGAGGAAATATCATCCGTGACGGACGGACACACAGACAGACAGACGGACGGACATTTTTTGGGATATGGTTTTTTGGGTTCCTGGGGTCATCAAATGTCAAGAAATGGAGCTAACTCAATTTTCAAATTTTTCATGATTACAATACTTTCTCTACCCTATGGGGAGTGAGAAAGTAATCCGGGGGAATACCCCCGGACCCCCTATATTACTGGAATGTCCCCGCCCCCAGATTCTCCAAAGTATCGGACTATTTGCTACCCCCTCCCCTCAAAAAGAATCTAAAATTTTACGCCACTAAGTGGAACATTACATTTACTGCAGTTTTAAATTTCCAGATGACTTCTAACCGTGAGGAACAGTTTCCCAAAGCCTAGAAATATCACCTTCATCAATAAGCTGAAAGTCTAACTGAAAAGTTCTCTTTTTGCCTGAGAAATGAAGAAAGTAAACGTAAAATCTGTTTTTAATTTGTTTAAATGTTGTGGCATTTGTATGCGATAACATTGCTTAAAATAACGTCTGAGAGAGCCTGAATTTTTAAATTTTTCCGGGGGAGGACCCCCGGACCCCCCCCCCCTCTCACTGGGGGAGTCCCCCCCAGACCCCCCATAGTGCATCTCTCAAAAGTTGGGTTTGCCCCCCCCAATAATAATCCCAAGTTTACGCTACTGGCCCAGCGTCTATTTTTCTACAAGTTGAAACATCAGATCATATATGACACGTTACTCAGCCTCACAGCCACTATATTCAATTTTTTTTTCTCGAAAACTGAGGTTAAATACCTAAAGTATGGACCCTCCCCTAAAGAAAAGTGTGTCTGTAGGTATAGCTATTATTGAGAAATTCAAAAATTGATTAAAATTCCGCTGGATTTATAAAATTTCGCACTGTGCGTTGCGCTCACTAGGGCTTTGTCCGACAGGACCATCATTTTGGAAGACACAATACCGACAATCTGCTGACTATGAATGTTACCTGTGCAAAAGTCGTTTTTTTGGAGGGTTATTTAACGGTAATCAGGGCTGATTTTTTACAAGTCGCCTATCATATTAGTTCCAGTATTATAGTTGTAATCGAAATGACCTAAAGTCTACTATTTATCTATACAGACTATAAGTTCCTCCATTCAATTGAATGGTTTGAAGATTAACAATATGTAATAATACCTGGTAATTACCTAGTAATTGCGTATAACCGATTACACTCCTCTTTGCCCAACTCTGATGTACAGTTGTTGTTCCGTTCGTAAAACAACTGCAGAATTATTTGACGATGATTGGTGTATCAACTGTTCACCATTTTCAGCCAATGAAACCAGGGGCGCCATTTCAGATTTTCCTTGGGGGGGGGGGGGGGGCAAGGCCCTCCAAAAATTTGGAGTGCTCATGTGACCTGACTCATTTTATATTTTTCTTCATATACTTTACTTTGCTACTACTGAATGAGAACATCTTAAAAATTGATGGTGACATTAATGCACGCGGAGTGCAGAATGTTGCTTTGATTCAAGGAGATGGCCCTTTTTTTTTTTTTTTTTTTGGCCGTGCATCTTGAAAAAATCTCTCTATCTCTCAGACGTGAATGGGGGGGGGCCTCTATAAATTTGGATGACCTTTTTTTTTTTTTTTTTTTGCCGTGCATCTTTAAAAAAATCTCTCTGATTTGATTTTTTGGCCACATTGAAAATCCTTGGGGGGCAATTGCCCCCCCTGCCCTCCCCCAAATGGCGCCACTGAATGAAACCAATGAAACCAATAAAACCTGTTTTTTAGGTACTATATATGGTCAAGTTTATATTTAATATTTTGGAAGTGTCAAGTTGGCAATCCTAAAGTTTGGTCAAATCCGTTTGAACGTTTACGGAGGCCTTTATCCTAACACGCTGATTTTTCTGGCCCCCACACGTACTATCAAACACAAAAGTTTTGGCAGTCAAGAAATTGAGATAAGCGGCAAATGCTCGTGTGTAATCAAAGCAACGAGCTGTAGCGATAGAAAGGATTTGTGGGGCATGATATTGAAACTTCACGGAGGCAGCCATGATCGAAATCTCTCATGGACCTTTTTCAAACAGGCTCCGCGGATATTTGTTGTACTTTTTTATTAACCTTTAAATTATTTTTAGAAAAAATTATTGTAACAAATACATTTGAAATTGGTTATAACGAAAAAGCAAGTGCTTTAGAGTGGCTTTCTGGACATAGAAATTGATATAATTGATGCATCTGCAAGGATTTGCATCGAAGTGGCCCCCCTTTATCGTTATATCTCCTTGAATCAAAGCAACACTCTGCACTCCGCGTGCATTAAAGTCACCATCAATTTTTAAGATGTTCTCATTCAGTAGTAGCAAAGTAAAGTATATGAAGAAAAATATAAAATGAGTCAGGTCACATGAGCACTACGCGTTTTTTTTTTCTTTTTTTTTTCTCTTTTTTTAGTAATATCGTAATTCTCCCCCTCCCCCGAGATTTAAATCTTGGTAAAGTTTATAAAAATAAGTATAGCTTCATTTGGCGTCTAAAAAGAGCTAAACGTTGAAAACATTTGGGGGAGAACCCCGGACTCCCCATAAGAAATGTCATCGAACTACCCCCCCCCCCCCCCTGCCCCTTCTCGAATCAAATCCTTTGTGCGCCCAGCGCCCATGCTTTGATATGTATTTGAATTGGTTGTTTATTGTTAGTTTTTGTTTATTTTTTTCCCCCCGCTGGAAGTCAACCATGTTTATTTACTTACATTTGCTCATTTCCCATTAAATATGACATATTTCTTAAATATTTGCATCAAAATCAACAAGTGCAAAACACCGAAAGATGGAGGGGGGGGGGGGGTGAGAATGAGAGTGAAACATTAAAATTAGATAGCTCAAACTATCGCGATTCAATCACGCAGATCATTATTTTTAGTCCCCCCCCCCCAATAGTTGTCTATAGGGAATTTACGAGCGTGCTCTGTATATTTCTTCAGATTTACTGTTTAAGTACGATCAAATTTTTAATTAACACGCAGGAATAATGTGAAAAGAACAATATATTAATTAAGAGAAGGTTGTTAATTCTGTGAGGTTTTTCCATCTATTCGAAAATTAAATTTGCCCAACACTGACGGACTACCTGCTATTTTTCCCGTTGAATCTAACTATGCAGAATGCTCAGGCCATCATCGTTTGTATGTATAACAGATAGATATAGGGGGGAAAATATGAAACAAACTGACATGACGCTTGCAATGCTTTAATTTCGGAGAAAGGAAGTGCATGCCTTAGTGGCCGAACGCTTAAAGTGTTTGGCTCGGAGTTCTGGTTCGTTTTGCTGAGCACGACCCACAGCCCAAAGATTGTGAGTTCGAATACGACGAAATCCTCGTCAACATATCATGAAGCAAATAGTACTCCTCCGCTAAAAGGTGAGCCAGCCGAAGTCTGACCGAGTGAGTGAGGGATTGTGCCTTTATCAAAAGATGAAAAGTATTATGCGAGCCCGGGCGCACGGTACCTACATTCTTCATAGTCCGAAAGAAACTTCCAGTTCGAATTCGGAGACAATCGGAAGTCGCAGGAAAAACAATAGGGAGAACAGAGACCGTGAGGCAGGCGTGCGGTACGGTACGCGTATACATTGGGTGTAATAAAATTTCCCCTCCCCTCCCCACCACTGCGATGAGGCCGCTGACGGGCTGACCATCGTCGGGTTATTTACATTGACAACTGTTTTGCACAAATATGTAGAAGTAAATAAATCAGACAATGAACAGAGATCACTTCCATCGGAGACGAAGCTAAAATCAAGAGACACGCAAACACGGAAAAAATGAAGAAAGAAAGAAAATGACAAAAGCGTTTTAAACTGAAGGATTTAGGTCAGAGCGAAAAAGATTTAAACCTAAACTTGAAATACGCAACGCCGCAACGGTGATGTGTGGGCCGACTCAAGTGACTTGGTGTGAACTGTGAATGACCAAAATGTTTACCTCGTCACTTGTCCTTTAATTCCGTGCGTAAAGAATGCGATCCCGACGCAAGTTTCACGAAAAGTTGTGAGACTTAGGTGCATGAAAAATTGGAAACAAAATTCGAGCCATTCTCATCTCATGTTTCGTTTGGACACATACTTTTTGTGTCAGATCGGGTGGGGGGGTTGTTACTGACTCTTCGGCGGAAATTTAAAAAAAAAAAAAAAAAAAAGAAAAAAAATTGTCAATCAACAGAAATACCTATAGAAGAATACAATGCAATATATCGGGTTGGATGAGTGCGAAACATTCGCCATGTTGAGAGTATCACCTCTAACTAATTCTTTTATACGACCATTCTTGTGGCCAATTCACCTCGTTCCATTTCCTTAACTTATGTGGATTAATTCGATTCAAGCTGCTTCACAAAAAAAAAAAAAAAAAAAAAAAAAAAAAAAAAAAAAAAAAAAAAAAAAAAAAATGGATCGGAACACTTTTCTGGCTCCGGAGCTGGTGACTCCGGGCTCCGGCTCCGGAGCGGAGCCCGGAGCCATTAATTTGGCCGGAGCAGGCTCCACTTTGGAGCAAGGTACATCGGCTCCGCTCCGGAGCCCGGAGCCTGGAGCAGTAAATGGAGCCGGAGCCGGCTCCTTTTTGGAGCTAAGCGCATCGGCTCCGCTCCGGAGCTCGGAGCCCGGAGCAGTAAAATGGAGCCGGAGCTGGCTCCTTTTTGGAGCCGAGTCCATCGGCTCCGCTCCGGAGCTCGGAGCCCGGAGCAGTAAATGGAGCCGGAGCCGGCTCCACTTTGGAGCAAAGCGCATCGGCTCCGCTCCGGAGCTCGGAGCCCGGAGCAGTACAATGAAGCCGGAGCCGGCTCCACTTTGGAGCCAAGCACATCGGCTCCGCTCCGGAGCCGGAGCCTCGGAGCCACCGGCTCCGGAGCTAAAAAGGGCTCCGCTCCGCATCCCTGGGCTCCAGGGCCGGGCAGGGGATTGAGTCGTAGGAAGGGGGGGGCAGTTGATCCGCTTGGCTCGGAAAATTACCCTCTCACCCCTCCTTCATCTACACCCACCCACTCCTCCCTCACAATTCATCAGCCACCGCTTCTCTCCGTCCGCCGACGATCGCGTACCGACCGTCCGTGCACCGCCTCCGGTATGCTAATCGCTTGGAGGTCTTATTTTGTTGACGCTGTGCTGAGTGTTTTGTTGTTAGAAAAGTGTCATCCTTGTCCCTTCTCCCGTTCCCTCGCCCTCCTACACCCCTCTTCCATCCTGGCACTCTTCATTGCCGTACCATTCCCGGAAGCACTATAAATGACCCGTGCCCGACCGCAAGATCTGGAGGTCGGGATTAAAAGGGGAGGGGTGTGGCTGGTCGAGGTCCTTCTCCGTCAGAAAACGCTTAAAGTAATTACTTCCCTTTATCGCATCTGAACGCTTAACTTTCAGATGATGACGTCACTCGACTCAAGGTACGAGATCATGGAAGTTAGGATAACATCGTCGGTAAGATGAAGGTGATGCTGATGCTGTTGTTACAATACTGACACGATTCTGATTTTACGATACATTGGTGAAACTGATAAGACGAACTAGTGATGATGCTGATGTTACGAACCAATGATGATACTGATGTTACGATACTGTGACAATGCTGATGTTACGATACAGAGACGATTCTGATTTTACGATACATTGGTAAAGCTGATGTTACGAACCAGTGATGCTGCTGATGTTACGATACTGTGACAATGCTGATCTTACGATACAGAGACGATTCTGATTTTCCTATACATTGGTAATGCTGATAAGACGAACCAGTGATGATGCTGATGTTACGAACCAATGATGATGCTGATGTTACGATACTGTGA